>JAGDQP010018771.1:0-13962 GCA_022664845.1 Lepisma saccharinum
CCAAAGACGTCCAAAACTGTATTTCAAGGCGATTTGTTTCGAACACTAATAGCTGTAGAGCTGGCGGTGCACCGTTTCGTCAAAGAAATCAGACTTGCTCGTTCAGAAAATGCACATGTCAGACTTAATGGGAAAATGCGCAGGGATTCTCGATAAAAATAAGGGATTCCCGAAAATTCCCCGAGGTACCTTGAATCAACGTGGTGTTGTTCTCTGACAGGAAGTCATCCTCTACTTGCTCTGTTCGACCCACATTCGCTGTGCAATTCTTGCGGATCCGTAATTTCACTAGGGGAATTCCTCGCGCACTTTTTCCTCACTTCTGACATGTGCATTTTCTGAACGAGCATACCTGATTTCTTTGACGAAACGACGAGCCGCTAGCTCTACAGCTGTTTGTATTCGAAATAAATCGCCTTCGTTTTGGACGTCTTTGAGGCCTTCTAGCGCCGAAACTACGCATGACAGGGCGTATGTTAATACGATTTTTTTTTTGTTTTAATATAAGGATTCACCTCCCGGTTTGTATAGTACGAGAGGTCCTGAAGCACCCTGTATATAATAGTATATATGAAAGGTAGAACTATATCTTTTCGCAAACACAAAATGGAGTTGCAAGATTCCTAAAGCTTCTTCAAACATGCCTAACCGTCTCTCTTCATTACAAGTCTGTTCTGTGCTAGGCACAGTATTTCATCATTGATATTCTATGTTAGTTGCAATCGCTCTCTTCCTCGTTTTCCTTCTAAATAGCGCCTAAGTTAGTTACGTTTCTCTTCTTTATTATACACACTCCTCTTTTACACAACTCTCTTTACTTGCTCTCATGATGAAATTATAGCACAGTCAAACTTTAAAACAAATGACAAATAACTTCAAAACCCGAAAATATGTGCAAAATAACAATTTCGTACTATAAATCAATACAGATTTAAAGCGAACATTACAGCTCTTCAAATTCTTATGTATACTCATATTCGTTGTCGATGAGGAAACGTTTCTAGGTCCAAATAGTTCTCGATACAAGTTGGATATGAACATTTCATGCATTCAGCTTGTCTTGAATATTTTTTGGTCCTCTACTATGAATTTCAGTCTACATAGCTTTGATGTTGCTGCAATATGCAATTTTTTTTGGACTTAAGAAATTTTACAATTGGCAATTTTTATGAATGTGAGTGTACCTAGTAGATTGTTTTCTTAAAATACCTTTCAATTACACAGTTCGTTGGCTTCCAATTAACTTCCATTGTCTTTCGGAGAGTCCAGTTGTCTGCTGCGTGAGTCATTATTGTATGTGGTGCTCAATTAAATACAGTGAGTTTATAATGAACAACCTAAAAAAAAGGATCTTATGTTGATTTAATTAGGCGTTCGGATGTAAATAATGGTAATCGATATTTTTTATCGAAATACAAATAATCACACACCGAGCCGCCGTAGCTCAGTGGTAGAGCGTTGGCATAGCATTCGGGACGTCATGGGTTCAAAGTCAGCGGCCGATCGTCATGACTGAGGGTTTTTCAATGGTTTTCCTCAGTCACACCAGACAAAGGCCGGGAGACCACCTTTAAGATAGGTCCTGGACGACACCTCCCTGAATCCTTCCCCTCCCCTATCTCGGCCTGAGCCTTAGATGCCTAAAGGCCATAAATAAAATTCCAAGTTCAAAACAAAAAACATCACTTTGGACTCTGTTATACAGTGGAAATAATTCATAAATTTGTCAGCAGATGACAGAGTTATACCCGTAAATCTTTTGTTGAATAATATAAAAGAACATTAAGTCACAAACTTTGGCTATAACATTTGTTTCTGAATATTCACCACCTATTCCTGTAAAATTTACAAAATCTCACTTACAATTATTTATACCCTGATGTCTTATTTAATCAACATAACCATCAAATGAAATATATTACACGTTAATTATATACTATAAATTTAAATCATTTGCTGTAGTATCACAGTGGTACTAGTTAACACTTTCTTTGACTAAATGAAGTTACCAAACCTAATTATTTTGTTTGTTCTTAAAATTATTCAATTTCTTTGTTTGGTTTACTAATTTAAATAAACTATATAAAAATAACTGTTACAATCTACACTTTCCCTCCACTAAAATTCACTAAAATCATAATTTTTTTTTTACATATTGATGACGTTTAAGAATTATATAACTAAGAATAATCTGCGAGCCTCATAGCAATACTTACGTAATATTACTACGTTATAAGAATTAAATTTTAATATATTCGTTTTGCACATTGGTATGCATATTTGAAGAGACGGTGAAGAAAGTAGTGAAAATCCAATCCAGATATGGGAAATTTCACAGAATTATATTTAGTTAAAAATAATTACCATTTTTGAAGGCTGTCGTGTCAACAGAATGAAATCATCCACATAAAAAGCAATAAAAAACTTTTTAAAGAAATAAGTAAAAAAATAATTTTGTTTATGCATGACTAAAAAGAAATACATGGGACGAGCTCTTTTATACAGTCACTTTATAAAGTCTTCAATTAGCGCGCCTCATGCTTTTCATCTTAGTCATGCATAAACATTTTTTTTTTTTAAATTTTTAGTACGGATTGTTTAAGAAAAATATGTCTTTAAAAGTCTTTTAAAAGTTATTTCGGTGTTTGGATACTTTTTCTCAATCTAATCTTTTGTGACCCAAGTCCTAAAGTGTACTGCAACCAGTGAAACACAACATTGTTCTAGGCTAGTATTTATTTTAGGATAAAGAAGTCCATATTTAAAAATAGTATATGTTTTTAAAATATACAAATATATAGAAATATATGAAAGTAACAATAGAACATTGTATTGTCACCCGACTTAACGTCGCTGTGCAAAATTTCATTATTGTATGACATTGAATAAGTCAAATTAACGTTGCAAGATTTGAGGACACCACGAAACTTTGTGAACTACAGAAAAGAATGTAAAAATGGAGATTACTGAACTGAAATATGAAGTCTATATCTTTCTAGCCGCTATCGTTGAGATGACAGATTGCTTAAGATTCTGAGTTCATGAAGTGCAAAAATACCGTAAAAGAAGTTCGTAGTCTTATCAGATTAATGATATTTTGTATTGTCATCAGATACATAAAAGTGTACCAAGCTTTATGTGGATTATTGGACAATGGGAAGTGGATTACTCGTAAATTGATTACAAACTTTGAAGGACAAAATACTAGTAATAATACAGGTCACCGAGAGGCCGTAATTCAGTTAGTACAGCATCGGCTTCGTATTTGAGAGGTCCTCAGTTCAATACCAGCAGCTGACCACACTAACTGACCTTTTCCCCTTGGTTTTTCCTTAGACACACCCAGTGTTGCCCACGGGAAGAGACGAAACAGAGAAATGTCTATGGAAAACGAGACGAGACAGCACTCATGGAATAGACAATATACTTTTTTTTAAGAGAATAGAGAGACGTGTTCTGTACAAGATGTTTTCGAAATGAGACAGTCTTAATCTTGTCTCGTGGGCAACACTAGTCACACCACGGAAATGCCGGCATGGTACCTTCGACTGAGGTCCTAGACGACTCCTTTCTGCATTCTTTTCCTTACACTGTCCCGGCCTAAGTCACAGACATAAAGGCAATAAATAATTAAATGTAAAAAGATGGACATGTCAATTGTCCTCAGTAAATTTCCATTAAAAATTCCGAGACTAGAAAGAAAATCAATTTAATTTTCAAGAATATAAATGAAGCTAAACTGGGAAACTGCTGAGATTGATGTAAGAATTTGTATCGTTAAAATAAAATAAAAACGTAAGTATTTTTCTACAAACTACTATGAGGAGATGTTATGTCTGTATACGTGTAAAGTATAAATGTATTTCCTTCTTGTTGCCGTGAATTAACATTGGATATGATGTAAGCATCCCACACGCCGCAACATTTTACGCGTTACCGTCTTTCGTTTTTCGATTTTCTAAACTGAGAGAAAAGTGAAAATACTCGCAGAATGTAATCTTCTCTTCTTTTCAGTTTCAACATTTATAACTGTCTCTATATTTATAGAAGTCTAGACAACAAGTTGCAAAATGTATTTTTTTATTTTGAAAAATAACGTTGGAATATGCGAGTTCGTAGTTTCCTCTCCTTCACGAACGAACTCATTCAGTCCAAAAATTCCCCCAGCGTGCTGCTGACTGTTGATTCTCCCTCGCGATGGTTCCCCGGTCTCCCGTCCCAGGCCTGGAGGTTGCGCCGTGCGACTGCGCGCTGTGTTCGGCTTGGATGCTCCATCTTCTATCCCGTTGTCGTATTGATCACCACTCTCAGTGTTGTGTCCAGGGCGGGATAGCTCGGAAGAGGTGTTGATGACGTGCACAAACTCTTACAAAGCCATGCCCGTTCTCTTGTGAACAGGGCCCAAGCGGGATGTCAGCTACGAACGGTAGCCCTAAGACCGACAACCAGCAACAATACGCCACCATGAACGCCATCGGCAGCGCTGGTTCATTCCCGCCCATTGTTGAATTGAATGTCGGTGGGGTGTTCTACACAACTTCTTTGAGCACCCTCACAAAAGATCAGGACTCAATGTTGGCACAGATGTTTTCCGGGAGATCAAAACAACCTGTGCTTCGTGACTCCAAAGGCAAGTTCTTCATCGACCGAGATGGCGTCTTATTCCGATATATTCTGGATTATCTCCGAAATCAGAAGCTTGTCCTCCCAGAAAATTTTCACGAGCGCGAAAGACTCCGACACGAAGCAGAATACTTCAAGCTTACCGAGATGGTTGACACTATACAGAAGTCATCAACCTCTGTTTCGACCGCCTTGAAGAATCTGGCCGTCTCCGAAGGTTCTGATGCTTCACCTACTGGACAGCGAGCACCTGGCTTTATTACCGTCGGCTACAGAGGCAGTTTTGCGTTCGGACGTGACGGTCTTGCCGATGTGAAATTCCGGAAGTTGTCCCGAATTTTGGTTTGTGGGAGAGTTACCCTGTGTAGGGAAGTTTTTGGCGAAACGTTGAATGAGAGTCGTGATCCTGACCATGGGCTAAGCGACAGATATACAAGTCGATTCTTTCTGAAGCATTCGTTCATTGAGCAAGCCTTCGACATGTTACAAGAAGGTGGTTTTAAGTGTGTGGCAAGTTGTGGTTCTGGTACAGCAGGGGGCAACGCAGATTTGAAGCCTGGGGTGGACTCTGAGGAAAATCGCTGGAATCATTACAACGAGTTTGTGTTTGTCCGCGAATAAAAGGAAAAATAATCCAGATGAACGACCTAAGTTTACATATATATACACACGTCTATTACCAACCAAAAACTCCTCTCCTACTCCCCAAAAAAAGTAATACCATTGTGTGAATTTGACTGATAGGAAGTTTGTGTATTGTGTTTCGCAAGCATAACCGTAAAGTCTTCGCGGAAGGAAATTAAAAAAAAAAGTGTTGGATGAAACGGACATACTTGAAAGTCGGTTTGTGCAGAGTGGGACAAAGAAGGACAGACATATCAAAGGACAGACAAATTCGAAAATATAGGAATTTTGAGAAAAGAAAAGAAAAGAAAACATTTTGAGTGTTTCAATGCCGAAATCATCAAATTCTCCCCCCTCCTACAAGCTTAACGCAGCTGAGAAGAAACAAGTTTCCAGGATTTTTTTTTGAGGAAACAAGTTTAATTGTGAGATGATATAGTTACTCTCTTCACTATATTAGTACACCAATGGACACAAAAGTTTTTTTTTTGAAAGAAGTGTTTGGTGAATATTTTGTTTAAAAAAAAAGAGATGGGTCCAAAAAAATCAAAGATTTAAAACAAAAGAAGTGAAGAAGGTAGTGAAAAATTTTATGGTTTTAAATGTTTTAAGAAAAGAAAAGAAAAATATTTCAGTGCTATTCAATCTTTGGATCGCATACAACCCCTAAATCTTTCTCGTTTTACCAGAAGATGGATGGCATAATTGAGGGTAATGTAAATATTTGTAATCGTGGACCAAGTAGTAGTCCTATTGCTTCTTACTTGTAGAAAAAACACAGGTATATATATATAATGTTTTCAATCTTTGTTATTCAAATAGGAAAAAAGCGATAAATATCTAGTTTATCTTACTAATAGGGCGGCGTTCTTGTATTTATTTATTCATTTATTTTCAAATAATGGGATGGTAAATAATGCTCTGATTTAATTGAAACTACGTTTAGAGGAAGTTAGGTTATTTTTTTTTGTTTTCAGTTATTAAGCATAAATAAGGAGAAACATGGTGTGCGATAGTTAAATTAGGATATAAAAATAAATATATTTATTCTTCCTTTACGTCAAATACGCTTAAATAATATAAATAATTTATTATGAATTAATAAAGTTTATTATACGTAATTACTGGCGAAACATATATATATATATATAAACATTACGCGGATGTAAGTTCTCAATACGAGCGAGTGTGAATGTGCGTTAATATTAAGAATTATAACTGAAATGTTTTCTTAAAAAAAAACGGTTATTTATTAGAAAAATCGATTGTTTTTAAAACGTATATATATATAAATAATAATATTCGATATAACACGTCGTTTACAGTTTCTGATTCCCAAATACGTATAATCGTATAGTTTTCTTTATATTTTATGAACATTAACGTAATGTATGTAACAAAACGTCATTAAAAATATGTTCTAATATAAAGCATATTTCGGCCTACACTGCATTTAAATATATATAAAAGTATTATGCAATTTATTGAATATAATTTAACATATGTTTACTGAAAAAAAAGGAAACAATTTTTTAATAAAATAAAAAAATATGAATGAAAATGCAATTCATGCATTATAAACTGAATTAATCGTAATTTTTTTTTTTGTGTGTAATTTGGCCAAGTATTTATGCCGCAAATCTTTTCTCTACAGACTTTAAAACGTCTTTTTCGTATCGTCTCCACAAAGATGTTGAGTAGATTTAGGTTTACATAGATTCGTAGACAAATATCAAAAAGAAATTACAAACGTAGCTATGTTATAGTAATAATCAACATTTTTGCTGTTTGTGTGCGTTAACTAATCGTAAAAGTAAGATATTACAATATATATTAATGTGCAATTTAAAAATAAACAACAACAACAACAAAAAGGAGCATAGTGTTAAAGAAAAATATTCCAGAATTTGAAGCTGAAGAGAATGAGAAAGCGATAATAATTTATTATTAATTTCTTTTAAAGATTAACAAAAATAAAAAAAAGAGAGCTTTTCTTATCTGCGCATGACTGGACGTATTAAGCACGCAATTTCAAACTGCGTATGTATATTAATGACCGTTGTAATTTTGTAATATACATTATATATATAGATAACCTTGACGAAAGGTGCACATGCATGAATATATTTGTTGCTAAAGACTTGAGAGAGAATATAAATAAACTCATGTATCAACAATGTGCGAATACAGCACACCATTATGGTTACGAGGAGAAAAAAAAAGTAAAGCGTTCCAAAATATCACTAAAAAAGATAGCACAACGGAACGATTTCTTTTTTCATTAAATTTAGATCAAATTAAAGTGGTGTGAACCAGATATAACGAGTTAAAACTGACTCAATCCAGACCTTTTCCTTCGCTTGCTTTAACAGAAATATAATGTTTAATAAGCAGCGAAGGAAGTGTGTAGTCTTTGTCAAAGAAAAATGAACTCTTTTAAAATGTATCAACAGAAAAGACATTTAATTCTTTCTAGACAGAGATTAACTAAAAGCTATTATTATCATCTTTCGTACCAACTGATACTGGTACTAATAACATCAAACTGTCAACAGAGTTTTTTTTTAAATGTAAAGCCAAAATGAGAAATGAACTAGGATAAAAAAAAACAAAATGCTGCCAAAAGAGGGATCGATTGTATATGTCATTATCATTATAATTAATAATATTTATCAACTGTAGCAAAATACTCGTGTTGTACTCTATTATGGAAATACGAATGTTTCTGCCCTGAACCTATTTGTTAGTAGAAAGCGTTTACATTTACCTCGAAACACTGAAGAAATGAGAGGGATTAATATCGACCCCCGCTCATTATGAAAAGGGAGTCAGGAAATGTACTTTCGTTGACGCAATACATCCATGAAATCTACTGAGCCCTTGCAAGAAAAAAAAAGATACAAAATGATAACACAAAGCTGCATATATTGACCAGGATTGGACCTTCAATTCTAATATAACCTTTTCAAGGTCATGTGTGAATATGCATTCGTTTCTTTGATGGAGCGAGGTCAAATCTGGTCATATATTAATTGTGCAGTTGAGAACAATTGCGTTGAAATAAATACGAAAGCATTTTCCTATCTTACCTTTGCTTGCCATTTGAAAATTGATGTCAAAACATGTGTTTGTTTCTTCTTAAAAGATATACTAAGTTCTTATGTTCATCAGCAACTATCTTGAGAAATATATATATAGAGATATAAATATATATTTGAAACCAAAGAAATTATATACATATATATATATATGGATGTAAAATATGGCAGACATCAATATTGCTGTAAATAAACAAAAGAAAAAATACAGTAAGTGGGAAATTTCTCTATTTGTTTTACTTTGCCTACATCGTCAAGAAGTTCCTTGAAATTTATAATGTCTTTTTGAAGTAACATTTTTTTGGAAATAATAGCTATCTTACATTATATTCCAGTTTCGAATATTACCATTTATTTGGAGTATTTTATGTACCAATTTATAGTGCAATCTATCGGTTTTTTAAAAAGCATCTACATTTTAAGAGTCTGTTATAGAAAGGAATTCGACGCTTGTGAATAGGAAGAATTTTAAGGTATCACACAACGTGGACCATATTTTCCGATGAAAATAAAAGCGATAATTTATTTAATTTAATAAGACCTTTCCATGTCCGAGGGATCCTTTAGTGTGTACTATTCCGGAAGACAAGGAAAGGATACGGTAACGACCAGGGCCATTCTCTTGGGACCTTACATGCATTCGTCTTACGGAGCTCCTGAATAACGTGATCTGCTGCAGGACTTGATCTTATTTGTCTTCCCACTGCCGATTTGAAGTTTGAGACGGTCAGGGATTCCGCCAGAATTTTATTTTTGGGGGATGTAAAATCAAAATTGGGAGGGTGTAAGTGGAGGTTTGCACGGTTTTTATATAGATTTTTGACCGTACAAATTATTAAGTTGGTGTGTGACCGAGAATTCTGGGCTTGACACCCCACAGAGGGGAGATCTAGCAGAAGCACTAGAAACGGTAACCACTAGATCACGGGGGCTGCGGGTTCTCAGGCCCCTCTCTCTTTCTACAGGGTGTAACAGGGCCTGACAGACAAAAGTTCCTAGGATATTCTACTGTTAAAATTTATCAAAATTTCTTAATAAACATGGCATCAAAAATGTTCTATTTTCGCCACGAATCATCCGTGAATACTGACTTATTTAGGAGGGGCTTCGGGGAGTTCGTAGCTCCCTCCGAAATTCCAATTTTAGTGCTAATAAAACTGTAGGCATACTTATATATTGGATATGAATATCTCCAACTATGATCAACCTTCCTGTCGAATAGCTCTGAACCAACACGAAACTAATTTCTGGATATGTGCCTGAATTTGAATGTAGGCATGTTGATTATTTTAAGTCAAGATAGTTACTAAACTAAAGTTGTTAAGAAAGCCAAAACTCAATCCCAGTTGGACTGCCAACTCACTTCATTTTACGATGATATTCAAATTGGAATACTGGTAAACAACAACAAGAAAAACACTTGCGATAAAGCCGGTTTGGTATTGCAATATAATTAAAATTACGCGTAGTCTATGCAAAAACTCTTGCGATCAGAATAATGTACAGAAAAAGATGTGTGAATATAATTTTAAAGTTATTCATATTATAAAATCCAAAGACAACGATACTTATTTTTTAAGGAACGAAGGATAGTTTAGTCTGTTCAAACTTATTTTTTATTTATAGCTGTGATTCATATTTAAATAAGTGAGGGGAAACGAAAGGTAGGCAGGGCAGCCCAGTGATTCTGCCAGAGCCCCTGTAGGAAGGTGTCACCCGCAAAATCCTAGAGAGCACCCTTAACTTAAAAATTTTTACGGTCTAAATTAGATAGAAACCGTACAAAACGTCACTCACGCCGTCCCAATTTTGACTTTACATTCCCCAAAATGAAAATTTTGGCGCAATCCCTGGGATAGCCTACTTGTATTATGCTTAAAGACTTGGAACTTGTCTAAATAACTTTATTTTTATTAATCTTTTTCTATTTAAATATATAATTTTGTAACAACCCCCCCTAAATCAATGCTTTAAAGTGTAATGTCTGACGGTTTTCATATCAAACAGGGGCATATACTATGTCAACGTTAAAAGTATTAGCATAATGAGCCAAATACCTTGAAAATGCTTGTAGATATGATTGCAGAATCACTGGTAGTCTAAGTAATAAAAAATGTGTCCATATATTAGTTTTGTGGGAGTCCACAGGCTTCAGAAAGGTTAGAGAGGTGTCTGGCTATATATAATACACCTAAAATAACATTAATTTTACGTAAAAAAATATGAATCTCGAGAGGGTAGACACGTCCCTTGAATAGGATCATAATTATAATTTTATCTATTATTATTAAAGTCAAATTTAGCAAAATATTTTCTTCTGTTTGTTTTGAAAATCAAATCAATAGTGTTTTGTGAAAAGGGCACTATCAACAGGCTTTCTGTATGTTGATAGCGCCCATTTTACAAAACACCATCGAAATTTACTATTTTAGGCGAATTGTGGCTAAATTTGGTAACCAAAAAATTATGTAGAAAAAACAATAATATTTTAACTGAAGTTTTACCGTCTATCACTTTCCGTTACATTACAATCCTGATCTCAAAATTTCAAAATTAAGAGCATAAGGACGAATTATCTTAAAAACTAAGCCTTTTTAAGCCCATGTTTATTAAGAGCCCGTTTTCAGGAGGTATTTTGAACTTGTTAAATATTTTCAGGAATTTTATCGGTCAAGCTATGTTACATCCTCATTAGCAATACATTTCTTATTAATTGCCATCTTCAGAAAAGAACTGGTACATAAATGGCGACTTCAACAGCGCTTTAGAAACAAGTAGAACACTATAGATAATTTTGACTGTAATTATTAATTTAATAATGTTTATTTATGCAACACTAAGGCCATTTTGATATAATAACATATCTAAGCCCCAGCCGGGATACGAACCTAGAACTGTCTGGCTTCTGAATCTCAATATGCTGATTTAGAGCAGTAGACCTAGATGGCCAGTTCAGATTCTTAATTTTGCTAATATGTCTTTTTATTCTTCATTACTTAAATTTCTTTTAGGAAGTATTTTTCTATTGTGAGGTAGGCCATGGTCGTAGTTCATAATATAGCTTTAAAACTCTGAAGATTAAAGTTGATGTAGTATGAATGAAGAGTTGTTCATTCGGTCTTGAATCTTAATACATTCTCTTTGAATTTTATATTCCCTCTGATCCCTGCCAAATGCGAATTTTATATAAATACAGGCTTCTAAAGGAAACTTCCCATCCTGTTAATTCCGTAACCAATTGATTTTTAGGAGGAATCCCGACACATGCACTTCTAATTTAAGGGAGAACGTGCCATCGTGGTCAAGCATTGCATGTAGTCTCATTTTATTGTAGCCTAGTGGCAAAAAGTGAAATTTTCTTTAATGACAACATGGGTCAAATGACACATCATGTCAATGGTTTTTAGTTCTATTTATAAAATTATCATTTACTAGTTTATTTGAAAACGTTGCGGGAAATTCCGTTTGTAACTCTCAAATATTATAAAGTGAAACTTGGTTGGTAAGGTAATATTTTACAGTATTTAATGCTACGAGCGCTCCAACTGCCATCATTAGTATAAAATAGCTCCTGGGAACATCACTGTGATAAATTTAAACGTACTATGTCATGTTTTATGATCCAATAGCACCCAACCACTGTAATTAATACGTGAATGCCGTGAATTTCAGATTAGCATTGCGCATTGGGAAGGAGAAGCACGTGGGTTCAAACCCCGCTTCCAAGCATCGTGCCTGAAAATTTCCGAAGTTTCTATTCGTTGAGTTGGTATCATAACTAAAGCCCTGCCCGCTAACTTCCACTCAGGCTACAATAAAATGAGACAACATACAATGCTTGGCCACGATGGCACGTTCTCCATTAAATTAAAAGTAGCGTGTGTTGGGATTCCTCCTGGAAATCAATTGGTTACGAAATTAACGGGATGGGAAGTTTCCTTAGGTCAGCATGTATTTATATAATATTCGCATGTGGCAGGGATCAGAACAATTAATTAACACGTCAACTTCATCAATAACTTTAATCTAACATTAAAATTATCTTCAGCGCAACGTTTTATATATATATAAAAGTGATAGCAAATGCATGCAGTGTTCCCTGCCTTTTGGGCGTTCAGAACATTGTGTTCCGCGAAACTCCGAAACGTAGTACTACAGGAGTGTTTATATGAACACATCATCAATACACTGTGGAAGTTTCATGCTGATTTCGTGTCCCACCGGAAACAGTTTCCTTGTTAGTATATAAATCGTATCATTATCAATATACTTGTGACGTGATGTTATTATCTTCTTTCTGACGGTTTGAGACTTCAAATTAAGGCAAGAAACATGGTTTTTAATTTACGTTTTTTTTAACGTTTGTGCGTTTATTGCTTATATTTTAACTTTTAGGTCAGTTTTAAATCTAAATTCTTAATGAATTCAATCGATTTATAGCTTTCAGGCATCTCTGGATCAGGCCTGGATAGGGTAGAGTAGAGGGTTAGAACTTAATTGGCCAGGGCCTAGTTTGAAGGTACCATCCCGACATTTTCCGGACTGTGACTGTGAAATAAACCTGGAAAAACTTCAGGTGGGACGAGTAGCAGCTAAGTTCTTTTCCAGGACCTTTCCGATTTGTAAGTCAGCGATTTACCGACTGAGCTAGGCCACTCGGTTCTTAACCCTTATTTGGTACATTCTTGTCTTTTCGTGTAATTGTTAATATGTTTTCAACACATGCCTTTTTTTTTGATGAAATGTCAATATTCCAGAAGATGCTTAGTTATTCTTTGTTTACTGAAACACAATAAATAGTTCGATTTATTAATAGTAACGCACCCATTACCATAATGGAAAAGACTTTTCAAATTAATGATAGTATTACTCTGAATTCAGTTTATTTTCTCAAAGAGCTGGTGCGTGCTGTAACATCTTTTTTCGCTACAACGACAGGTAATCAAAATAGCTTCCCAACATCATTCTGATGTTATCAAACACTCATTACTTCAGTGTACTTTAGAATCTGTAAGTGGACTACTATTTATATAGTACTTATTACTCACTTTTTTTAAAAAAAAGAAATGATAAAGTCTTGTATTAATAAAAGTTTTGAATCATGTGCTTTACTCATAAAAGGCGCTAACATATTTACAAATCAAAACAATTAAAATTTCACAATCCGTACACACTAAATTCCATGCCTAAAATCCGCTCGATTTAAGCGAAACATTTCATCTTTTGAGAGCGAAAAGAGGGACCACTCATTTAGACGGAATTTTCTTCGGAGAAAAAAGACGATAGATTTCCGCTCGAAAAAAAGATGGGATCTGTGATAGTTTATTTCAATTTGAACGTAGAAACAATATTTTGTAGGTGAATGTCCATGTATTGAGATAAACTTTTCATCGTTTGAAAATGAAAATGACGCAATGAAATGTTGAAAATGTAAAAATGCCAAATGGGGCCATTTATTCATAAGTAGCAAAGAAGAAAATGATCATACGTATGAATGAAAAATAGTAAAAGAAAAATATCTCGTAAAAATGAACACGGTACCTTCCGAGTAAATATTCCTCAACCTTATCCTCCGCCTTAGTCCCTCAACCTTATCCTCCGCCTTAGTCCCTCAACC
>JAGDQP010018771.1:13972-35968 GCA_022664845.1 Lepisma saccharinum
CTCCGCCTTAGTCCCTCAACCTTATCCTCCGCCTTAGTCCCTCAACCAGCAGTCCAACTGCGAGAATATGTCATTGAAATGGTTTTGTTTCGTCTCGTCAGGTACTTGAGAACAACGTTCAAAAGATTTCTTGTAGATGTCTTACTCGGTTACTCCTGATGGTCTTGTGGTACATTTTTGTCTTTGAGAAAAAGTTTTCAGGTTTTCTATTGTCTTCTTTAACCAAACGCAACGCGATAAATTTTACAGAAGAGCTTCTTCTTTTGATAACATTCCCAGTAACAAACGGCGAAAAACAAGCTTCACTTGTAGCCATGACGCCTTGTAAACCACTCTAAAAAGATCAGAAATAAATCATTCCGAAAAGTTGAGAAATCGCTCTTTCAAGTTTGAAGAATAAATTACATCCTAAAGTATCGAAATTATATCTAGAAAGAGCACATTTTTTATTCTATATGCACTGCCGGATTTACCACTAGGCCTGTTAGGCCCCGGCCTAGAGGCGAAACTTTTACAGGGGCGCACTTTACAAGGGAAATTACAAATCGCTATTTAAAACGCTACATGAAAAAAATATTTAAGAAAAAAAAAAAACATTAAAGCCAAAGTAGGGAGAGCGCCAAACACCATCACCTTTGGCCCCGACAATCCCTGGTACATAACTGACTTCAGGTAATTTAAAGTTAGGTTTATTTACAGTAGAAACAGTAAAACAAGCTTTAATGCTTATATCAGGAATATTATTTATTTCTATTTTTTACATTTGTACACATCAATAATCATTTTCGGCCTGAGCCGTAGATGCCTAAAGGCCATAAATAAAATTCAAATTCATTCATTTTTAATCAATGCTACAGGGTGTGGCAGTCATCTATACTCCTGCCAATGGGCAACAAATACTTTGTGTTAGAGCACTCTATGTACAAGAAGGCGTAATTTTCACTAGAGTTTTGTATATGAGAAAAACTAAAGTGTCTTTTTCTAACCTGTCTTTTTGGGTTTGTAATGGATAGGTACCGTGCGTTCGAATCTTGCTATACATCAATCCTGACTGAGGTTTTCCTGAGTTTCATTTAGTATCACCACACGAACGTCAGGATGGAACCTTAACTAAGACATCTGCCGCTACCATATCTTGTCCCGGTCTGATTCAAAGATAGATAAAGGCCTTATTTAAAAAAAAATATTCTTCCTGTCTTATATGAAAGGAGAAACAAGCCCTATTTTCTCCCTAATTTGCGCATATATCTTCAGGATATAAATATTCTCGGAGATGGTTTCTAACATTCAAAGAACTGCCCACGTATTCAACGTAGCGAAAATTATCTTGAAAGTAAATAAACTCCTCTTTTTTTTTATAACAATTACTAATTGTATTCACGTATCATTAATACTTATGTTGTTTTGTTTAATTTACTTTAAAGTGCTTTTTGTGAATACAAATAGTTCGTATTACCTTCTTGTTTAGTGTGATTAATATCTTTTCCACAAGTACACTACAGTAGTTTGATTAAAATTGCTCATTCCAGGACTATGTATTTATACCATTATTTTATTGTTGTGATCATTACCATTGAACCGTATTTTGTAAATAACCATATAAATAAATATTATTATAATTATAAATTATTTATTGTTATTTAAGGCCTAGAGAGCTGAGGGGAAAGGGCGCAGGCGCTGGAAGTCTGGTGCCTAGGGCGCCTAGACCCATGAATCCGGCTCTGCCTACGTGTGAGCGTTTCGTTGAAAACCATTCTTTTCGATTGAAAAATTCCGCTCTAAGAAAAAGTGTCCTCTCTTTGCGCTCTCACAAGGAACACTCGCCAGGTGTCAGAATCCGATTTTGATGAAAATTCATACGTAGGTACAATGCTTAGGTAAATCTTCACAGCCCAAATTATAGGTGCTGTCGTCAACAAATGACGACAGGGGGAACCTGAGAAAGATGGAACAGAGTGAGCAAGTGAATCGAATACAGAATACGGAAAACGCATTTTCTTTTATAAACTGTTAAATATATTGAAAGCAGGTGACTAGTAATGGATACTGGGCAGGAGACATCTTGAAAGCAGCCATCTTGACTATGCTTTAACATTTTTAAATAGTAAGTGGGTCATGCGATATATCAGTCTGTGATGGAATGTTCCAACAAACCGAATGACAAAGTCAATTTTGGCATAACTCAATCCTGTACGACAAAATGACACGTGAAATTGACCTGTAGAAAGTCACTTTCACCTAGCATTACACATTCTTGAAATTGGGAGCTCATCTTCCGCTAGCGTATTTCAAACTTTATAGTGCACTTCATGTTGTGGCAATGAGGATCATATTTTCCAACATAACGGTACCTCTTACGTAGCCATTTGTTTTTCGTTTCTTCAACTGTTTCAACAAAATGTTTTTTCATCATTCGACTCACACATTCTCGAAGCCAATTTCACGTGTAATTTTGTCGTACAGGATTTTCTCTTCCGTATATACGCGTAAATGGCTACCTCTTCTTCCTCTTCTCCTTCCTCGTATGATTGTGGCCTTCAATATGATTTCATAGCGTGAGCAATGCCCTAACTAGTTTCTTTTCTGTTGTTTATGATCTCTAGTATTGTTCCCTCCTGTAATTTGTTGTTTCGGAAATTTTGTAGTCTAGAGCTTTCTATTCTTGAGATCTACATTTCGAAAGTTTCTCACTCTGATTATTCTTTCGTAAATTACTAGCTGTTTGCGCGAACTTGTTTGTACGTGGGGCGTTTCCAAAACGAAACAACAATGGTCTGCTAAGGTACACTATTCCTTTGTTGATCATATTGATGAAGATTACAATCTGTTTGAATAGTTTTACACTAGTTGGTTAAATTAATGTTTTATCGACCGGCCACGGCTCTGAGAATAGAATTGCTTCGAATTCGAATACAGCAGTCGGCCATACGACTGAAGTTCTTTTAGGATTTTTCTGCAATCACATCAGGTTAATGTGGTGGTGGTACCTTCAAAATAGGCTCTGGCCGACTTCCTATCCACATACCTTCGTTGTATTGTATCCTGGCCTGAGGTAAAGATTCCGAAAAGCCCTAGATTGAATTCAATGAAAAAATTCGTTTTTTGTATATATTTTCTATTATAGTCATTTGGGGGGTTCCCGACATGCTAAGCATTTTTCGTATCTTAGTAAAAACATATAGAACATTGTAATGAGATTTCTGAACGTCATCATAAAGCCTCTTGTCTCTGCTTTCATTTAATACATGTTTCACTCTGCACATCTCTATACTCTGGTAATTGAATGCGTTTAAATGAAACTAGTACAAAGTGTCGGAATGCCCCACTACATGGGGAATTTCGACTCTTTACTGAGGCAATTCCTACACCAAATAAAAACACATGTATTAAAATTTGACAACTCTTATTTTCCGTGGACAGGGATTGGAAAAGATCACGTTTTAGTGAAGCTGCAACGATAGCATTTCCTAGTGAAACTGAGGAAACCGTCGAGAAACCTCAATCAGGATAGTGGGCAGTCAGACTGGAACCTGCGTACCTCTCCAGTCCGATCTGAAGAAAATTCTTGACCTCTAATAACCTCTTCTTTAGTAAGTAAGAATCGATTATACGGTATAGTTTGGATTACATCACATGTTTTACTAAGATGCAAGAGGAAAGATAAAAGAGAACTACATTTATGTAACACGAAAACGAACATGGTCTGCATTCAGATCTATAGAAATTAATCCATTTTGACTCTAAGTAGCCCATTGTGACAAAACAATAAGGAACCTATATTTGATATAGATTTGAAGTTAATGTTCCGTACATTTGTGCCTACAATGTATATTATTCAGTGTGGCTAGGTCGTGTAAATTTCGGACTCAGACGATTTTTTCATCGGGCATTATTTTATGAATCTGTGTACTTTGGTGAAATTAGACGATTCCAATGTGACAGTGTTTGTTGTAGAATCTGATTTTGGCCATGGAATAGAAAACATAGTGTATCGGAAGTTTTACTGAAACCGAACAGTAGGAGCTTAAATCCATGGATATCTCATATTATTTCTTTTTTTTAATAGTAGAAAAGTGTGACATAAATACTTGCGTAACACAGAGTATGACGTGAAATGCATCTGCCTCGTTTTTAATAGATTCTGGATTTTTATCTGAAGTGTCTTGATTAAAAGTTTCCAGCGACTTTAAATCAGTTTCAGGAGATATGTATGTTCCCGGTGGGTTAGGAGTAACGCGTAGTGCCCCGGGTTCAACACCCAGTGAAGACATAAGTGGTTCAGATCCCACTTTAAACTGTAGGTCTCGTCCTTCGGATGTCATTCTCATTCAATGAAAGGTAATGATAAATCACTATCGGTTCACCTTACCTATGGATCTTCGGGTAATAGATCTGCTTCTGGGCAGAACTATGTTATTGAAACGGTCTTACATGCTCTCTTTTCTTCCTTCCAATTGATCAATCAGCGAAAATATACATACATTTTTACATGAGATAAGCCACATAAGTTAAAGTATAAACAAATGTAATTAGACGAATTGAGCCAACAATGTGTGCCAAATTTGTCATATTTTAAAATATTCAAAATATTCCTGCTAGTGCCTTATACAAAGCCACTAGATAGAAACGGATTTCAGATGAGCGAACCCTTTAAACCTGGCGGGTCTAAAACTGGCAGGCCTTTTACATTTGATTAGCTTCCTCCATTTTAAAGTATTCACTCTAATCTCGCTAGACGCATTTCAGTATGGTGTCATTTGGTCCGCTCAAAGTTTTGATGACTGTTCTGCACGGATGCCGGTCTAGGGCCCCAAAGTCCCTGAGCAAGTTGATCCGACGGTGGATTGCACTTGCCTTTCATAGAATGAAGATGACGTCTGATGGACAGTACATACAGTTTTAAGTGAGCTTCGAACCACTTGACCGGATATTGAATCTGGAACGCATTGGTTACAAAACCTTATGATTCATTCACCTGGGAACACTTCTAAATATATACTTTAAACATATTTATTCTTTCTACCATCTCAATTTCGAAATAGATTTAATTTAAAGATCATATATTGAATTGAATTTTTAAGGCCTTTAGGCAACTGTAGCTGAGGCCGGATGGATTATGATTGGAGAATTGGTGGAATGAAGAAATTGCGAGAAAATGGGAGAACCCCGAGACACTCCCCAAAATGCTTACATTGTTTGAGAAGGAATCGAACCGAGAACCCCAAGCACCAGAGGCGAGCGCCACGGCCATTTAGCAACCGCGGCCGCATTAAAGATCTTGAATTATTGCTTAGGTGTATGTTTAATATCAAGGTTTATGCACTGAGGACACATAATGGTTTAACTGAACTTCTACAGTTCCTTAAGAAGAATAGTTTAAAATTGTTAAAAGTTCATAGGAAACAATTATCTGTGTTGCGAAAGAGATACCTACATCTTGATAACCAGGAGAAATAGGCATACGTCACCTCGTCTGCATGTAGATGACAAGATAAATAACATGACGATGTTAAGTCAAATCCACAAAGTTTTGCAGTTACATCACTGCGTCTATTTAGCAAACGAAGATTGATGCAACCTTAACAACATGCGGTTGTCGGCTAAAACAATTTAGAGCAAGATAAACTGGATATATTATAATGTAACACTTCAAGAACGTTTCAACAATTAAAACTTACTTTTTGAAACATGTTCATGTATTTTATTGTAATCAACAATGTATAGGGTGCAACCGAAGCTAAAGGTATTTATCCAAGTTGTTTTATGATTAGACGATTTTTTTGTCGATTATGTGGCATAACCCAAGATTTCACTTTAGTCTTTGCCTGTATCATGTCTAAGTATTTTGAAATGTTGGTTATTTGTTTAGGTTTGTGTATTTCAGCAAGAACACGTTCAAGAAAATTTTAAGCGTATCGTATGAAACTTAGCAAAGCCTTCTGTTAGTGACGTCATAGGTAAGCAGTTAAGCCTTTATATCTGTGAACGCGGGCAGTTCTGAAAGGGAGCTAGAAACTATAATTTAATCAAAAGTGATGAGAGTGGTGCCCGAATATTTCTTGGCAACCTTCAGTGATTTGTTATTACCTCTTACTGGACGATATTAAAGTCCTAAGGACGGAGTTTCTTTAATTTTAAGTGAATTACAAACCAAGTGTATTCTCATCGTTGACCGTACTTGGGACACCTTGTTTATAAAGAGACGAACAGAATAAATCTTATCGGGAGGGTCATTGACATTCATTGTTGTACTCAATGTATTCTAATTAAGTTTCACCGAATGTTCGTAGCTCAGTTACTAGAGCATCGGCTTCGCATTCGAGATGTTCAGGGTTCGATACCAACGGACGACCATGCTGACTGAGGACTTTCCAGGGGTTTCCTCAGTTACACCAGGCAAATGGCGAAAAGATACCTTTAACTTAGGCCCTGGCCAACTTTCCCGTCACTCCTTTTTCCTGCCTTATTCCCCAGATGCTTGAAGGGCACACATACTTTCAAATTGAAATTAAACTAAGTTCGAAATGTAGTTATATCCACTGTAGAGTATCCACTTATATTTTTTAAAGAAAGTTTTAGAAACCGAAAACACTTGAAACTGAAACAAACATTTCTGAGTTCCTATGTAAAATATGACAAATCAGAAATTTGTAAAGTTCATTGTCCAAATTTTGTATTGCGTAAAGAATTTGTACGTCCCTTGGCGACCACTCACACTGGAACTCTCAATAACCAGGATATTTGATTGGGTACCATCTCTGTATTTGCCTAGCGAAACTGTGGAAAACACTGGAGAATCTCACTCGACTGAAAGCAGAAATTGATAAATATACCAAACCGGAATCTGCAACCGTTTACCACTACACCTTGTTAATTGGGTAGGTTCACATTTATAAAAGCAACGAAATGCCGAGAACTTTTTCTCAAAATATATGCAATTAGTGCAAATTAGCACCACAAAGATAGAAGATATTACATATTAGGTAACCTAAAACTCTATACTAATTTGAATATTATAAATATTCAAGTTCTGTTCTGGATTTTGAAACTTATGTGCGTGAGTGTTGCACAAACAGGAAATCTTTATGAAGTGTATAAAATATTTATTAACTGTGACGTTTTATTTGAATTTGATTCAGATTCAATTTGGCATGTAGTTTTGAATATCTCGATTGTGAAGTTTTTTTTTAAAAAAAAAATGTGTATCGGAACGTTTTTTTAAATCTAAGGAATCACCTGCCTTGATTCATCATTTCCTTATAACATTTGATTTTGAGACTGGATCAAAGATAGCACACTGGTCCAATTGAAATTTTGCGTTGTGATTTTTCGTTTCGTTTCGTATGTTTTCGGCGTTGTGAAAGAAGATTTTCATTATCTAGAACTAAAATACAATAAATGCCTTGTACAAATATTATATGTTACTTAAATGATTAATGGAACTTTTCTTTAATTGATTCAAGCTTCAAATCATTATTATATATCTTTAACAATATGCAAAGACATAAAAAGAACAATAAAAACAATCCTTCAGTCTTTTAAACTACCCGCCTAAGTTACATCCAAACTTCCCTGCCATCTAGCGTGCTACTTTTCTGCGCTATTTACAAATGTACTACAGATTGCCTATCATACAAGATATAACATCAAAAAGAGTACTAAAACATTCAAAACGTCTTATAAAATTATGTCTATTCTTTTCATTGGTTTATAAAGAATATTTTCTAATAATAATAACAAGAACGATCTTTGACAATAAATAAACAGTCTCTCATCATTTCAAGGTGTGACCCATAACGTTTCTTGATATCTTCTTCCTGCATGCGTTAAGGTAGGAATAAACTGAAATAAAGGCTACGGACTAAAACCATTATGCCTATGTCTTATCTTCTTGTTTTTGTGTCGTAATTCTTTTGGCTTGTTGTTCTCAAACGTCATTAGGTTATACAACCCTTAGAACCACAGTGTGACGTGGGTTGCTGAGCATTAAGGCGTGATTTCCATTCACAAACCTAAAAGAATTGAAAACAATTTACCCCACAAAAACAGACTCTTTCGTAATAAGTTTGTAAGCGAGCAGATGACAGTCTAAGTTTGGAACTATGTTTAACTAGACTCCAAACTATTGCTAGGGATTCTGCCAAGATTTGGTGGGTGTTTGGTCCTATTTAAATTTTTTATTTTCTTTGGACCATACTGGCAACTTTTTTCCAAGTTCGATATGTCTGAGGGATGCAATGCCTTTGGACTAGCTCTTCCAGTGCACAGACGAGGAAGGTAGCTGCCAGAATTTTAGTTCAGAAACCATCCCGGCATTCGTCTGCTGAAACTAAGGGGAACCCTAGAAAATCTCATTCAAGATGGTCAGAAGCGGGGCTTGAACTCGCATATTGTCGATACGAATCCGTCAGGTATACTCACATGGTTTACAATACTATTCTTGTACAATATTTCCTTTAAATATAATATTTATCTTTCTGTTTCTATCACTTACATTCCTGACATAAAATCTGCGTTATTCTTGCATCATCAACGCTGAGATTAAGAAAAATAACGAATAGATTCGTGGAAAACAATAATTTTATTTTGTCAATATCTTTCAGAATATTTTGGGACTAGTCTGGCACGGATTGGTACGGTTAGAAAGCCAAATGACCTTCAGTTGTCTTACAATGAAATAACAGAAGACAGGAGAAAAATCCATTGCTCACGTGCAATGGAAATGGAGCATGTAACACACTAATCAAATATCAATGTTGTATCGTTTCCAAGTTGCATGGTTCAATTTCGGTTATGCACATTAACATGAGGTAGTTTTTTTTAAAGAATTTGGATTAAGAAAAATGCGCGTGATTGATATAGAAGTAAGATTAAGGTTTAATCAGCCGTATTGAGAAACACTTTTTAAAGTGACTAGTGCTGTACTAACGAGTGACTACCAATGTTAAATGATTGTTAATCACTCGTTAGTACGGCGCTAGCCACTTAGAAAAACCTTTCTGAATACGGCTGAAAGTGTTTAAGATCATTATCGCAATAGGAATGTTAACAAGAAGAAACTGAAGCCTGGTGGATGAGCCAATTTGTACACTGTAAAAAATTGGTTCACCTTGAGTATCTTTTGTGCACGTCAATTGAGAGACTGTGCACGAGCGCCTTGAAGAGTTAAATAATTCTTCAAGAGTAGAAAGACAATCCACACCTCACAGTGGCAGAAGAGTATGGGAACTCTTACCGCTGCCGCCTCGAATAATATAGCGCGGTCCGTGAGTTGGAAACAATTACTAATCATCTTATCTGAAAAATAAAGAAACAAGAAAAATCTCCACAATCCTTGTCAAAGTTACCTGAACTCGGGACATGCAATTCTTCAATGATTGAAACAGAGAGGTTTCTGATGATCGTATGTATAATTCAAACTAATCTGTAAATGACAAATACAAACTGTGCAATGGAGGTAGCAAACGCACACAAAACTATGGATTAATGCCAGAGTTCTAGACTAATTTAGATTGAATGAATAGGGAGGGATGCTGAAGGCTAGCGTACTATTGTTTTAACAGGTTATCAAGACTTCCAGGCTGGTCATACTGCTTTTCATCTCACATGGTCCATGGAACATGACCTTGTACATTATTTCAGACTTGGAACCGGAAACACAGTCTGCTTCACACAATATTCAGTTCTTGTACTTCATATCTGACGTTGTTGCACTTCAATATTATATACACCATTTGATCAAAACTTAGATCACATTGTTCGCAACGTTCCTTATATGATTAACACTAGGAGATCGGATACAACATCGGAGCAGTGTCCGTCCAAGCATGTTCGTTCAATTTACCTTCACAGGCACAAGAGAAGGAGGCAATGGTGCCAGGCCATGCACTTTGGTAGAGCGGATGGAATAGTTTCTTCACAGAGACGCTGTCTCGCTGTTCTTCTCACCTCCTCAGGACGGCAAAAATCCTGTGTAGAGTGGCAATGTGGCACCCTAACACAAGGCTGGGAATCTAAGAGGTGTAAGTGACATTAAATATGGGAGGAAAAGTCAGTAAATAAGTCACAAATTGTTACCTCGTCGACGTCTTTACCATCAACGAAACGCTTACTGACAAGATGAGCTTTGAGCGCCTAAAACAAACAGTTTTCTGTATACACAGAGCGCATTTCCTTCTGAATGTTCTTGACAAGGAGACGTATCGCTAAAAAAAAAGCACTACTACCGCACTCCAGAACGACAGCCATTTTTACACAGCACTGATAGGCTATCAATGATCAGTGGCGCTGAACATTGACTCAGTTCGAAGTATGAGTGTTCTGCTATCTTTCGAAAACACTCACGTCTATTTCAGTTATCCTCCACCAGTTGTTAACCTATTTACTGAGTGTTTTCACGGAATATATAACCTCGGATAACACGGAATGTTAACCTCGGATACGGAATATATGTGACCAAAATTACTCATTTGTTTTACACAAAAAATACATTAAGCCATTTAGGATGATATAAACAAATATATGTCTACAAGGTAGAATTTCATTAATAAACTATTCTGGTTGCCTAGTGTGAAACTCTTAAGGAATGCAAGTATTTAAAATAGCCAAAAAAAGTTAAAATATTCAAAATTTAATTATTCACACTAGGAAATAAGTAAAGTAATAACGGAAATAGAGATAGAACCTCCATTTCAATTTGATGGGAGCCTAAAGTTAACTGAACTATGAAAAGCATACTCAACCTGTCACTTTTCTCGATATATACTATATTGTATATATATTTGATGTAAGTGAGTAAGATTGATTTTATTAGAACATACGGGTAATCAAAATGTGTGCTAAAAGTAATCATGAATAAGAGAAATTAAAACCAAGTGTTTAAAATCCACCTTCAGAAAAAAACACATGAAAAGCTTCCTATGTTTTTTGTACATACTTCCTGTGCACAAAAAGTCGACAATTTCCGTCAAAGCATGTATTAAAACAGTGTACAAGAAATGCTTTTGTTTGTACGGTATACGAAACTGGAAATGAAAGAAAATTGTGAATCTTCGAAATGTGTACGTAGGAAGAAAATGGGGTTAAAATAGGTGTGAAATAAAGTTGTTAATGAGGAAAATACTAAAAGTGTAGATTAATCGATTCGCTGAGACAGAAAACCAAACTCAAGTTGAGAAGAATGGAAAGGTTTTAACTTATCTTCAAGGAGCTGTCATTACCAGAAGTATCACACTTTATTATTGCCAATGTTCTTGTTACTCTTATTTGAATTGTATTTATGGCCTTCAGGCATCTAAGGCTCAGTCTGGGGTAGAGATGGGAAAAGGATGAGGGAAGGTGTTGCCTAGGGTCTATGTTGAAGATGCCATCCCGGCATTTGCCTGGTGTGACTAAGGAAAACCCTGGAGAAACCTCAGTCAGGATGGTCGGCCACTAGGATCGAACCCACGACCTCTCGAATCCTACGCCAACACTCTACCACTGATCTACGGCGTCTCGGTTTGTTTCCGTTCTTGATATTACAGGTTAGAAATTGAACTGAACGTTTATCGATACATTGATGTAAGGATTAGGTCCTCTTTGACTTGAATGCTCTGTATTCAAATATCGGAAACTTCACCACCTTTCTCAAAAGCTGAATGGTGTGACCTTTGTAATTATATACTATTTGCTTTATTTTCCCCACCGTTACTTTCGGTTCGCTATTAGCTACACTGATATTCATTTAAAATGGCTGATGGAAAATACACTGCAATAAATGGCTATGTTAATTCAGCAATGATTGTTGTCCCAGGACAAACACCACTATTTTCTGTTAGATCAACACAGTTTGTTGAATGATTTTCGTCATTCAACACTATGATCGTGCTATTACAACACTCCCCATTTTGTTGAATCGCCATTAAGAAAACATCCATTCTCTTGAATCACCGAAATCAACACCGTTATTTGTGTTGATTTAACCCAAGAAAGTGCTGGTCGCGATGAGACACCGAAAAGTGTTGAATTAACGTCATGTAATTCTGTGTGAAAGGTCAATTAAAAAATTTGCCAACATTCATGCAAGTTACTACTTAAACTTTTGTTTGTAAATTTGCTTTACATATTGGCTATATTTTAGATTACAACTTTGCGGATTCATAAATATTTTCTGATTGACCATCTTCAATGTATTTTAATGCACGTATCGATGGCCGATCATTGTGAGTAGCTTTGGCAGTTAGGCTGCCGTCAGGTGCTTTGATGGTCTGAAGAAGTTGTTACCAGCTTCTCAGTGTTTGTCAATTGTCATTGTCGTAGGGAAGAGCAAAATGGACGCTGAAGAGCCGGCTGATGCGTACTTCCCTAGACCCGACAGTATAATCCTTGCTGGCATTTCACATAATTCTATGTGACAACCTTTCTCGAGAAGATATCGACGAATATAATATATTTGTAATAAGGAAGTTATGTACTGGCCAGGGTAAGTGTTTCTGTCGATAGCAAGCACGATCTTTTACTGGTGTTTAAATTCACCTTTCTGATTGCTGACATGTTTCATGCACTAGAAAGTAACACTACCGAGAAGTGCGCGCCAAAAGTATGCTGTTTTAGGGCCACTCTAAAAATAACATAACACTTTACAGCATAATAAGGAACGGGAGGTACAACTCATTTTATTTATTTTTTTCTGAAAAATGATTTTTTTTAGCATTTCTAACGTAATTTTATATTAGAAATTTGAGATAGTGCCAAAAGCGTATTCCGATATATAATTCCGCCGAGTCTAAATCATAGAGGGTAAGAGGATTGACGACTCGTAATAAAGTGCGTAAAAAGAGTAACAGAACTGCTGTTTTGGAATTTTTTCCATAGAGATATTTTTCGACGTTCATTTCTTGATAGCGAACCTTGTAATCTACGATTTCCATTGAACTTATTTGCGGCCTTCTATGGTTCCCAGAATATCAGTTTGAGTCCTAGCCGGGGTACGTTTTTATTCTGTACAATTTCTTTCGTATTATAGCTGAAGCATAAATAATATTAAATAACTCGGAATAAATAAGTAAATACACTTGAAACAAAGAATAATTTGCATAAATGAGGAATCTGCGGGATCGGCGTAGATTATATACCTCTACCAGGTCCGTTCCTTACCACAAACTGGTTTCACGGACAATTTAGTGGGAACATTCTTCAATCATAAACATTGCTCAAATACAAATCTTGGGTGTAACTTGGATTTTGAGAACATATAAAGCCATTTCTAGAGATGGGTCGATACCAAAATTTCTCGATATTCGATACCGATACTTATTTCAGACCTCCGACACCCGATACTTTCCTGAGCAATGTTCTACAATATAAACAATAATTATAATAATAACATTAAATTCAAATATACAAATCTCCTATCCTTAACTCATTCTTTATTAACTTATTCAGTTTAAAATATTTGTTAGTTTTATCCTCTGTGGACTACTTTCTTCCTACATCATAGTATAGAGGTCGCCTTTCTAAATTTTGCGACAATACTGTTAACATTTCGCTCACTTTAATGAGTGAATAATAATAATAATAATAACACGAAAAATATTAATACAATAATCTGCGCAAACAGTTAATAACTGAAATGAATGTTATAAGTTTTTGTAAGAATCACGAGAATTTTCATTCTATTGCGATTAAGTTGAGTCTGTTGCATTGCATCGAACTCTATTTAACGATACTGGAGTGATCTATATAATTTTTCTTGGAGTATCGGTATCGAATATAGGCACGGAAGCTCTAAAAATTGTCAATTTCAATAAGTACCTATTCATCTTTATGTTAAACCACGATCTCTCACTTCTCAAGATAAATGGATCATAGCAACCAATTTCTAATTTAATGAAAACAAACTTACAAGGCTACCACACTTAACTTTATTTTAAAAACACACAGCAAACGTAACAGTCAGCTAAGCCTTGTCAGCTTGTTTTAATTAAATTAATTATAGATACAAGGCCTCAGTATAATTATATCCACAATCAATTCATTTGAAGTAATTTGGTTTTGAAAACTAAATAATCTTTCACTCTGATAGGTAAACTATAAAAATAATTCTACTATGAGATTATTTTCAGAGAAAGATGTCATTGTTAAAACATAAAAAGTATGGAGTTCAATATTTAAGGTATCGACCGATACCGATACATTCCAAGTATCGGTGGTATCGAGAACCCATTACTAGCCATTTCTAATGATATCGGTCCATAAAAGTGAGGTTAGTGTACAAACAACTTATAAATGGGCGAATGGGGTATATAAAAAGGAACTACTTTTGCTGATTCGACAATCTATTTCAAGCAAACTATTAGTTTATTTTCAAGAATTACATTTTTTCTGACTTTTTATGTTCTCAGAAGTATACATGGCTTTTCTGACTTTCATCTTGGTATTTCTAATGTATTCACAAGTACTTGGAACTAATGGCCTACGAAAGCTAAACTAACACTCACGAGCTTGCTGTTTACCCTAACTAGCTGCGAGTAAGTTTTAGTAAACACAGTTACGAAGTAAATATGAACGAAGTTTATAAATCTTTACGCAAATTATCCTTAATTTGAAGCAAAATTTTCCCGGCAATGACTCTTGTACTGAGCTTAAGTTTTTAACAGAGCTGCTACAATCTAGTGAACTTCATGGTACTAAACAAAATGTTACTTCGTTCAAAGGTGTAAATTATAAACACAATAATATATTACATTTAATGGACTGTTTATACCGTAATATTTTGTAGATTTAGTTGTTCCAGAATTCTTGTCTCTTATTTAAGCAGTACTTATTAGTAAAATAAAATATATGTCGATAAGGAAAGAAAATGAATCACGAGGCGAGTGGGAAACACACACTGTAAAAAGTGGAAACACGAAATGGATGAATGTTACTCCGCTTTATGGAGAAATAAAAATTGAAAATTAGCGTTTTGTTGTATTTACTCTTAAATGTGGATATAGTTGTATGCACTCTAGCGGAAATATTGGTAAACTTAACTCCGTTTTAAAGTTTGACATTTTCTTTGTGATTATTTAACATTAACTGAAAATGGGTTGGAACTGGCCAAAGTGTTTTGTCGGTGAACGTTCAACTTATTTTGCGCTTAAAATTCGATCATTTTCTAATCGAAGTGTAAGCAAAGGTGGCAATTTTGACATTACGAACTTTTGTGGATAAAGTTTAAGCCTTGGTTGGATATTCTATAATCCAGTAACAGGAGTAATGTTAATAGCTTGTTGCTGAACACTCCGCTATTTTGAGTGTTTATATTGCTTTTACACTGTGAACAGTAAACAGTTCATTGGTGGACCGAGGAAGACAGATTGCATTGGAGGAAAGAGGAATTAAGTTGCGCATAAATCTTTATACCGTAGCTAACGTGTCTCTTATTTTTTTCACGAGAAATTCATCGTAGTAAAATCAATATGCTAATGGTGAACCACATTTCGCAGTAAATCCTAGCTATAAATATCACTCGGAAAGCCGTGAGAGCCAACTGCCTTCGTAGCTAAGAGTCGATAGCATCTGGCTAGTGTGCTAGTGGACCCTGGATCGAAACCCGACCACCTCATCTTTTTTTTTAATTTTAAAGGAACATGACCTTTCCTTCTTTTCTACTTTCAAAACATGTTCTGCCTCAACTAAAAACGTTGGAAAAGATATACATGCGCATTTTGAAATTTTACAGAAAGTGAAACGTTCAACTGAAAACTGACTGAAAGTAGGTTAATCCAAAAAGTGGATGCAGCTTAGCTGCCTCCATTTCTTGGATGAACGTTGTGTCTTCCATTTTTACAGTGCAGCATGTGGGAATACAAATATAGTATCAACTCACACTAAGCCCTTGACCAAGGTGTCTGTATTTCAGAAGATTCAATGAAGACGAGTTCTTGAACATAGAAAGTTCTTCTTCCTAAATGACTGAAGGATTGCGTCAAGCGGATTTACGGGAGATACTATATGCAACACTTACTTTATCTATAGGATAAAACTCCTTAAGATCGATGATGTCAAAGTGACCTTTTCTCATCGTAAGTTTTGTAATTTATCTAATGTGTTATTACTACAGCAGTCCATGCATATAATAGAAAAAAATATTTAGTTGTTAGCTTTTCATTTATCTAGTTCGGAATATCTATACTGTGCAACTTATATTTTCTACTAGCAATTTTTCATGGATCTGGGTGTATATATTACTGAAAACTTAAATTGAAGTTTCTACGAAACTGTAAAATCTGTAATCAGCTGTAACTACGCAGCCGATAAAATGAATAAAACAAAAAAGTAATTTATTTCCTTTAGAGTAAGAAAAAACAACAGATAATTGCTTCAAAAAAAAAACGCACTTTATAATAATAATAATGTAGCTATATCAATAAAAGTATAAAGCGTAGATTTTGAGAAATTCGTAACTTCAAGTCCCCGTACAATTTGATGATGTCTTTGAATTGGACTATGCTCAGTCTCAATTATTATTCACGAAGCATGCATTACTTGATCCGTAATTGCCTTTTCTTTTTCTTTCTGTAGCTCTAGAAGTGATTTTTTTGTACTTTCGAAATCGTGTACTTTTTGAAGCTAGTGAAAATTTATCGCGCGCCTTTACCTTATATGTACCAGGAAACTTGATGCTGTTCCTGGCATAGTTTTTTTGAGGTCCGCGGAAACTACTGCCTTATAAAGACTTCTTTTTAGCCTTCCTTCTAAAGGAGAGATTTCTATACATACCACATAGTGTTACAGGTATGGAGATTTCATTTCATATGTTTCAAATCGTTGTAATTTCTAGTTGTACTCGCAAGTATATCACCACAGTAACAAACGTTTGCCATTGGATTGTATCATGGGCAATATTAAGCCAATTTTTATCTTAAATATCTACGTGAATTGAATTGTACTTCTAACCTTTAGGCATCTAAGGCTCAGCCCGGGATAGGGAAAGGATTTGGGAAAGTGTCGGTCAGGTCCTATGTTGAAGGTGCCATCCCGGCATTTGCCTGATGTGACTGAGGAAAAACCCTTGGAAACCTCTGTCAGGATGGTCGGCTACTGGGATTGAACCCACGACCTTCCGAATGCTACTGCAACGCTCTACCAGTAAGCCACGGCGGTTCGGTATTAAACATCTACCTGTCGAAGATCTCTTCATATTATATGATCCATGAACAGTATTTCGAATTTCATATTATCGGCATATTTTTAAAAATTCTATACTCAGAGTCATAAAAAATGACTTGTGAATACAGCTTCTAAGTCCTGTTATGTGCCACAAAATATCAATACTGAGCCTAGATTTAAATATAAAGTTCCATATGTTTATTTTTCACGTGTATTAGCTAGGTTTTGCGAGACGGCAAAATTCAGACTACTCAAAATTTTACCAGCGGTCATTTCTTATGAATAACAGTACAATACATTTTAAAGTGGAAGGGCGTGTCTATAGTAATTGCAAAAAATATTAATTTTATGAGCATTTTGTTTGGTGAATGTTTTTTTTTGTGCAAGCGAACTAATTAGTGAATTCACACAGTAAGAAATAATAAATAGCCATTTACATAGGAATTATAGAATGCGGTAATAAATACTAGAACAATTTAATCTTCAAGATGTAATGATTACATTCCTTTTCTTATCTATTTTTCTGTAGACATTATCGTTGATTCAATCTACCAATAGACCACATTGACAGAGAACATGTTATTTTTTCTTCTATTTCTTTTCGTTTTGTCAATCAGGTGTCTCAACGTTTCTTTGATGGGTTCATTGTGCTTCTGATTTCTATCAAGCCTGACATCTGTTATTCAAAAGACTTTGCTTTGTGTGTTACGCAAAGAGGTTTTGCAGTTTACACGCAAAGTTGCGTTTCGTCATCTCCTCCCATTTCGTTCCTAAAATACTCTTCGTGAGGATTTCTTCTTTAAGACTTAAAAGAGCAAAAACAAGAAGCCTGTTGCTTAAACAGCGTTTCTTTTTTTCTTCTCTCATCCATCTTCAAAGAAAACAAACAAGTTCTGAATTCAATGCCTATGTACAGTTTTGTTTGTTCGGCCATAACTTCTGAATGGGAACAACGATTTTCATAAAACTTGCGTCTCCAAACAGAACTTTTCCATGGCAACGTTCTCATTGTAGTATCTATGAAATTGATATCGTTGCTCTGAAGGTATAAGGGTCTATGTGTATTAGATTTCCATATAACTTTCAGCCTTATGCCTGTAAAGCGACGATATAGGAGAAGATAGGCATAAACGATAAAAAGTCAAACTTTCTTTTCACAAAATTGTTGGTCATTAAACTTCCTTTGAGATAGACAACACAGCTTACATTTAACCATAGCATTGTTGCACATCTTGGGTTGTTAAGGACGAAAGTGGCCTAGGCTGGCCAGAAGTCCTTCCAGGGGCCCTTGGAAAATTTACTTTATTGCAAGTTGGACAATGCACATCTTGGACAATGATTAAAAAAGTTGATAAATTAACCGACTTCAAAATACGCACTAAAAGTATACTAGACTGCATTCATATTTCATGTTGAACGAGTAGCTGACTGTAAATGTAATGTTTTGAAAATTTAATTGAGTAACCTTGGAAACGGTAAAAGTTTACAGTATGGTTGAAGTCAGCATACAGCATTGTTTGATTTATGATAGGACAACACTCACTAAAATATAAATTTTGAATAGCGTTTTCGTTAATTGAGTGGCATATGTTATTCATCATCTAAACCATTTTAGTAAGTCACTAAAATAAAGTTGATTTTTTGTTTTTTAGAAATGTCTGAAAGCTTAGTTGCAATTGCTATTTTAAAACTATGAAATTACAAGAATGTTTCAGGTACGTTGTAATGTCTTTTTATATTAATCTAGCAAAACTCCTACAAACTCTTTTTCTAAGTTGAAGTCTGACGTGCGGAGACCATTCTTCTTCAGCAGTGTCGTGACGGCCGACGAAAGTTTGAGGCGTTAGGCCAGCAATTCCAACGTTGTGGGTGCGAACGCCGCCCCGGCCATGGATCTTTGTTTGTGTTTTAACTTAGTTCTAAGGATGCCAGTCGAAACAGAGGAAATAAAGACACATCAGCTGAAATAAGTAAAATAAAGTTTTAAAAAAATAGCGTAACTAGTAGAATGTTACTTTACCATGCGAAAGGTTCGTGGTTCGAATCTTAGTCGCGATAGATTAAAAAAAAAATACTGTTTCTGCAGTGCATGTGCAAATGTTATGTTTTATAATATGCTCTTGACATGTAAAACGAATGTTAAATATATCGAATCATAGTAGAGATACAGCTGTAACATAGTGAAACTAATGGGTTAAGTCCAACTATTGATGTGACAGTATATCTTCTTTTCATCAGTAGTGGTTGATTTTGTCGCACAAACTTAACATTGTCACTGTAACATCGTTGTAATGTCACCGTAACATCAGAGTGTAACAGACAAAGGCAGGTATTTCGGTAGCCATGAAATTTTACAGAGATAAACCGAAATGTTGATGTAATGTTACCAATGTTGCAGAGTTACCTATATGAAACATTTCTGAGACTATCGTATGCTGTCAGGGCACGCTCTAGTGGATCTCCCTACCACATCTTTTTCCTATCCCGGCCTGAGCCAAAGATGTCTAAAGGCCATAAATAAAATTCAAATTCATAAAATAATAACTCATGTCTGTACTTTCTAAGTCCTAATGTTTGCCCAATATATCAGTAACCTGCGAATATTTTCAGAATAATTCAAATTTACATTCCATATCTTGTATTTGGCAACGTATATTAGATCAGCGTTGCGAAACTGTGCAAATTTCTCTCTCATAAAACAACTTTATCGACCATATTTGTGACCCAAAGTGTACAATAAAAGTACCATTTCATCCTCTTCGTTAATTTTCAAAAGACAATTAACGTTCCAATTTGGCGTGTCACAAGGAAGTGTTCTAAGTCCTGTGCACTTTTCTTTTTGCGAAAGAAACTATTTTATTTACATAAACTAGACTATAAACTCTGAAACGTAACCTAATCTACAGGAAAATAAATGGTCTGACATTTTCATTGATCAAATTAACAGCCGTGACAATCGATGGGTCTCCTCCTTGTTTGTGTAGCAACTTTTCATTGCCTTCCTTTCATTAAAGAAGAAAAAAAGAAGAAGGAAGTTTGTTTCTTTTTTAGTAAAGGAAATAAATCAAATAAGGCGTACAAAAGAAGCAAAAGAAATTTGTGCAACGATGAACATTGTGTCAACATTGCTATTTTGAAGTAACGATCTTTTTTTTCTTCTTATTTCCTCTTTGCATTTTAGTTTAATGAACAAACAGTGTTGGAAGATTCATCACAAAAAACGTACTGACAATTTTTTTTATCGATTTATCGATAATCTTCTTTTAGTTTTTATTTATTCACTTTCTCTGTTCATTGTTAGGAAAGAAATCAATAATTGTACTTTTCATTTCATTTCATTTAATTTCTTTTCTTTTTTTGAAAAAATAAAAGCATGAATGATGTCCTAGAAACTAAATAGAGAAGAACATTCTTTATCACACATGAATATGAACACAAAAGGCTTATCATTAATAGAAGTGGTCGATATGTTTACATAGATAATGGAATATTCAATAGAAAGGTCTCTCTCTGTACTCTCATAAAAAGGGTTACAGAATATTAATTTCCTTTTTAGGTTAATGAGATGTATTTTCAATATCGTTACATAACTATATCGTGTGGATACTTCTTTTTATTCACTTTCTTTTATGTGTTTTTATTTTTTTAAATATAAGAAGAGTGATTTGCTAATGTTGTTTGTTATTATTGGCTGGGAGGGTGTAACTGTAACTCAACTACACGCTCTTATTGGACTGAGCAAAACATTTAGAGTTATTATTTTTCCTTGTCTAAACATTTCCTTAGGAGAAAATTATTGATCTATACACTGAAATGCCAAATAAATTGACACACCCTTTCTATCAGAGTTTTCAGTATACCTCCCGGTACAGTTGGATAAACAAATTAGTAGAATAGCTTGATCCAGGAACCAGCGCGTGTTTACCATGTCAGTAATAACAAAACAGTTAGCCTGAATGGCCACACCTCATAATGTAACCGATTTTCAGGGTGGTCAAAATAAAGATGGGCAAAGAGTTGGGCCATTCACGCATTGCCAAGTGTAAATGCACTGGGATTCTCGTGTACAATCATGGCAAGAATGTGTCGAGATTATACAGAGAAAAGAATATTTATTCGGAAATAAAATAAAAATGGTTGAAATGGGTTTGCATACAAATATTTATTTTCTTGAAATAAGTAGATCTAATTGTTAATGTGGTTTGGTTGTCATTAATGTAAAAGACATGAGTAAAAGTAAATATGAAGTGAACAAGATGCAAACACGGTTCCCTGAATGTGAAGTTTTGCAGTGCTACTTAGACGAGCGACACGGACTAAAATGACGGTAGCACAGGGACTGAGTACACACAGAGAGAGAACACTTTTTGTCTTAATCGTAATATATGATGATTGCATCGCATATAATGGAAATTCTAACCTGAGTTTCTAACCTAACATAATTGAGTAAATTGTGTAAAATGCGTTTAAAGAAAAAAAATCTAACTTGACTTTACATTCCGTGGAATGCATAAAATATTTAAAAAAACTAACAAAAGGAAGCAGTTATTTATGAATACAAACAAAGAAACCACAATATTTCTTTTTTTTAAAAAAAAAGATAGAAATACTTGAAATGGGTCGAATTCAAACCCCCGGCCTGCCGCCAACGATCCAAGGCTCTAGCAACTAGGCTAAGGCGGAGCTGCTAGACAACGCTTTGGTCTGCTTCTTTAACCTTCAACACGTAGTGGAGTACATTATTATCACGTAGTTGAACAGACTGCTGACAGATGGCAGAACGTTACTTCCGTACATAATTCCTAAACCGAGTCTTTTCTCTATGTAGTACGCCACGGTGGCATTAACGGAGAGCTGGTT
>JAGDQP010018772.1:2283-23231 GCA_022664845.1 Lepisma saccharinum
ATATATATATATATATATATATATATATATATATATATATATATATTGTATGTATATTTACTAATAAATCTAAAAGTTTATATATATATTGGTTGATAATGAAATAGAATTATTTATATCAAAATATGTTTTCACAATCGGATTGGAAGTTGTTATTTGCTTGTCTCTTCTTTTATGTTTATTCCATTGTGTTGGCTATCTTTGTTTGCTATCTTAGTAGATTTCTTAAAGTGTATACATGTCCACTTTGTACATTAGCCATAAATTACTACAAATAAAATCGTTGGTATCATTGCTACACATGAAATAAAAATACTGTTCCTCACATCAAGGGGAGGAGAATGTGATCTAAATTCTGGATTTGAAATATTTTCTTCCAAATTATTCAGTTTCTCAGTAAATTCTGAAAAATCAAAATCATCGGCTAACGCTATAACAATGTCTTTGGAGAACCATCATATTAAAACAAAAAAAGTGTTAGTGATGAAGTAGAACAAAACGAGAACTGCAGAAACACATTACTTTAAGCAAGAAGAGTATTCGAGTCGTGTTATTCTTCTCTTTGTAGGTATACGGACATTGTTGAGGGGAAAATCTTAAATCCGTTCCATAATCCAGGAGAGATTTGCAATTTATGAATGGCATTTAAAGCTACCTAATCTGAAGAAGTGTCATTATAAATAATTTCAGGGAAGTAAGTACAAGATGGATTGAAAGGCAATTTATTGAATTTGAGATAACGATAAGTTCTGAGATGTTGCTCTTGGTTGAGGTGTTTTCCAAAAGTGAACAATGCTATCATAGGAAGTATTAAACGTAGGATTCTCGATAGAAGAAGGGTCCAAGAGGAAAAGATAAACACTAGGACATGAGAGGATAGATTTAAGTAAAAATTGATGTAGTTAAGACTTGGATCAAAGGTGGACCAGATTCGAAAGAATTTGGCTGTAAAAAATTAAACCTAAGTAACAGAAGTTAAACATTTAGGTGATACAATCTAATATAACTTACGAGTCCCTTCATTCTGAGACATTGCAATCATGGCTACACATAGAGAGCAAACTGACGGTGTATATTATTTTTATGCTGCTCAGTGTGATTTCTGTATAGAGTAAGACAGAAATGTATACTTCGCATATCTTGTTTATTTCCATTATAATGGAAACTTGAATGTACCTTTGAACGCTACAATTGGTATGTCGAAGTTATAACAGAGATATTAGTTCACCACGTAAACTCTTCCTTTTAAAATAATGCAACATGAAATTGTTCTAATCAATTTTGAGTAGGCATTAAGAAAAATCCCGTCGTGTCTAATCATTGATAATAAAAATTCACACAACTCGTGATGTTTGTTTTAGTTGCGTTCCTTTATAGGTTTCAGTTTAAACTTAAATTACATGCTTTGTGATTGGAGGTTTTATGGTAATGCGTTTCATCGCATCAATGGTTAAAGAAATGCATGATGTGGGACCGTGAAAATAGGTTCTTATCGTCTTTAATTTAGACATTGAGTTAGTTATCATAAAATATTTTTAAATAGAAGGCTTATATCAATAACAAAATGTTCTCTATTACTTCAGGAGAAAAATCAGTAATCTGGAAATGGAAAATTTCAAATTATTCTACTTGAGGTAGGTACATTCGGAAACACAGAGAAATTTAGTTTTCCTGAAATATTTAATAACGCATTGTTTCTTTTTATAATGTTACTTGTTATAAAGTAGACACTATCTGGTCATATTACGCTTTTCAACGTCCGTGTAACCATCTCTCTAATACTTAACATTAACACAAATCCCTGTACTAATGAGTATTTAGACCAGCATCACATCTAAAACATTAAGACAAGGGAGAAAAATAGTGATATCAACAGTTAAGCTAAGAGCTTGAAAGTTTTGTAAATAGCTTGAAACGTAAGGTATGTCACATTTCGTAGTAACAATAGGCTATTGTCTATAAATAGGTCAATTTACCTTTTTATGGCAACGTGTCAACTGCAACCTTCGTTATTAATGGGTCAAGTGTATTTACAATATGTTGTTAACCCTAGAAAGGTAGCGTTCTCAACATGTACGTTAAAGGTAGCGACACGTCAGATTGACGTGTAAGCTATAATGGTAGCTATAGCTTATCGTGATATTTTAATGCTCATTTGTCGTTTTATTGATATTAGGGTACATTTCTTTTTCTTCACCGGTGTGTTGAAGAATAGTCTCAAGAATTTCGTCGCTTAGAAACAGTTCAAACATTCCAGAGAATATGTTGCTTGGCGGGAGTTGTTTGTTGCTGTAGGTCCTAGCTTTATATGAACAACATTCGTGCATGGTGTATTCCCCGTCTTCTGCTGGCATGTCGTATTCCAAACAAATCAATTCTTGCTCTTCATTGTTTCTTATTGTACCTTAATAACGCTTCCGACAAGTTTTCCTCACCATTTTTGGTACGCTTGGCTTTATTTCTTTCACTTCCGTTTGAAACAGTATCTTTTTTCTTTTGCCGAGGCAGAGTTAGAGTAGTAGAAAGTTCACTGTTTTTACTACTTTTACTTCCAAAGAATCTAAGTCATTTTCTTCTGGTATATACTCGGGGTCAGCATCACTATCGTAACAGTTTCATCAGAATACGAATTTACTTCAACTTTTAAATTATCTTCTTCTAAATCTTCGGAACTTTCTTCTGCTTCTTCGAGAACAGTCAATATTGCCTCTTCATTATCCAAAATGTTTCACATTATATTAGTTCTTGAATTTACCTGACATTACACAGAAAATAATCCAAAGTGAAATAAAGCATTCAACAAAAAAACGTCTGGAAGGGAGGGGAGGGGAAGGGAAAGGGTTGGCAACTAATCTCTTTTTACACGTAAATTTTACGTACGCTGCCTTTCCAGGTTAATTTATATATATATATATATATATATATATATATATATATATATAGATAGATAGATAGATAGATAGATAGATAGATAGATAGATATATCAAACAGCCGCAAACAGGCACTGTCGCCCCAAAACACTTTTGTTACAACTGGGAGGAGACTCTTTAATTTCTCTTGTTAAGGCTTAAAGGAACCGACCGGGGTGGACGCCTAATGTCCAATCCATAGGTTCACGTCATGGGGGCCTGTTAGTACCCAAGCAACTACTTGGCTAACGAACATGGATTAACATTAGCAGACAGCGTGGTGAGTCAAATGTGTGCACCCCTCGTTCCTTTACACATGATGGTACAAGTAAGGGAACAGTCTCGGAGGACGAATGTCTGGAGGACAGAATGCACCTGTCAGTCATGCAGGAAGACAGAGGATCAAAATTCCCGGGTTTGGACTGTAGGCTGTCAGAAAACCGATACGGCAACTCAAACGGACCTTTACGTGGCGATTCGCAACTGTCAGTCATTTTCGGAAGAGGACAAATTAGAAGAACTGCACAATGAACTTAAGAGGATTTAAGTGGAACATCATAAGACTATCAGAAGTGTAGAGGAAGAATGAAGAACAGTTGGAACTACCGTCAGGGACAGAAAATGGCAAACCGACAGGCGTTGGCATCATAAAAAAAATTAAGTCACGGATCACAGAAATTGAAGGAACTTCAGATAGAATCGCACGAGTAGTAATAAAGATAAGCAAGAAATACAGCATGGAAATTATACAAATGCATTCTCCAACAACGTCACACTCGGAGGAGGAAATCGAAGGCCTATACAAGAAGATACAGAAGGTTTTGGATAATAGCAAATAGCATTACTAAATTGTAACGGAAGACTTCAGTGGGATAGTAGGAACTAAGCAGAGCAATGATACGAAAGTGGGAAACTTTGGATTTGGCAAAAGAAACAAGAGAGGAGAGTAGTTAGCCAACGGAAGCCAACACGCTGTTCATTTCCAATACATTGTTCAAAAAGGCGCCCCAGAGAAAGTGGACATGGAAAGGACCAATTTTTCGAGTTCTAAAACATTTTGCGTCTCAGAAGTAAGTATGAACCCCAAGCAACTTATAGGCGAGTTAAAGTGTTGTTTATTAGCTTTCCTTTATTTCTCTTTAAGCTAAGTGCATGTTGCCACAATTTCCATTTCATAGTATGAGATCTGGCCGCCTGTAATTTCATTAGCGACTATAATGTTAATAGAGAAAAGTTTCAATTTGTCTCTGTTTATACGTGTTTGGTGTTATGGTCCCTTCGCACTATATATGTATGCATTTTATGAACTTTTTGAACGGGATAAGGATAGAATCGATGCATATTTTAGCTACAAATTAATTTCCATTGGTCAAATTTTTATCATAAACTTTAAGAGTGGAGTTTTCTTCCCCTCGTATTTGCATTTAATAGTTAAGGGCAATTTCCTTCTTATATTGCTTAATTCATTGTATTACATATCTCATTTTAATAAACAATGTTTTATGTAGCACTAATCCGTTTTCTTATAAAAAGCCACTGATTTTTCAGGTCCTACAAATACGTGCTTCTAAATGCAACATGAACGTTAGCAGGCTTTTTAAAATCTTTTTCTTGATTTCAAAAGTATAGTAAGATCTCGCGTATCCGGGCCTTGAGTGCCCGGTGTTTCTATTTTCCGTGCTGGCTAACTTTTCAAGAAACCTTCAAATTGTGGATGATAAGAGACGCCATTTTCGCGGCGAGTGAGGCTTGGGACAACTTACCTCCTACCACTTTGGTGCGATCATAGTCAAACATTCTGGATGACGATGAGGACAGCGTGTTGCCTGACCTACCTTCACAGACAATGATATCGAAACTTACGCTGAGGTTGCCAGTGGATATATTGTGACGACGAACAACTGGAAGATCAAGATGTTATCGACCAGGTTACCAACCCCATTACTAAAGACAATAATATGATCCCATTATTCCGACAACCTCAATTAGGATTACTTGTACGTCAGCTTTAAATGACATCTAGACACTGATTTATTTTTTCTTTTGAACAAGAATACTGCGATTTCAGGACACGGTACATTTGCGCATTATTCGTACGAATGTTAGAAACATAGCTGTTAAGTCAACAAAACAACAAAAAGAAACAGACTATTTCAGAGCATAATTCCATACATACAATACGTACTGTACTGAACTGTACTATTATTATATACATTGTGTAACACCTAAGTTGTCATTCACTATTTATTACTGTAATTTTATATTAAATATTCCTCTGTTATCCGTGATTTTCGCATATCTGTTCACCCCTGGACATCCATTACTCCGGATACGTGAGGCCTTACTGTAGTTTAGTCCAGGATTTAACCAGGCTTTACTCGGTAGGAGGAGTAATGACAGAATATCATCTTCCACTTGTCCTATACTGAGTGGTTTTATTTATTTTTAGTAATGGCCGCTATTTATATTTTGTTTAAGTCTGTTCTTTTATGAAGAGGATGGGATGGGGAAAGAAGAACTTTACGCAAACTTTTGTTAACTATTTATCTTATTCATTGTTCTCTAATCTAAAGTTTATGCAAGATATGTAGTGTTGTTTAATACTGACAGTTTGTAATGTAATTTTAACACGATTTCATGAATTCATTTGGTGCAACTGTGCTTAAGTAATTGTGTACTAAGTACAGCAAGTGCTCAATCTGCTATCTTCGTTGTCAACATTTCTAGTGTGCTTTTAAGCGGTATGTACTTTCAGGCAGGTTTGGCCCTCCCCATTTTCTATTTCTCCCTATATTTCTCTATATACTCGCCTTTGAACTGAATACAACACAATTGTGGTCAAAAGGCTTTTGTCGCACAATTTGCTTGTGAAGACAGAAGGGGAAGTTATTTTATCCTTTTTGTTTACTTGCTTAATAAGGAAATAAGTAACCCGAGTAGGATCAAAGATATTTTGGTTATTTCCATATGCAAGCCATCACCGACTTTCTATGGTATTGTTAACCTTTTTCTCGACAGAACTCGACTGAATTTCCCTAGAGTTGTGCTGACTTGGTTGAACTTTTATTACCAATAATTTCTCAAAGTGTTATGTTTCCCTACAGTCAACTGAATACTTACAAGGGAGGTTGGTGGACTGTTTACTTGGTATCAACATCATAAATATGCAAAATGATGCTCATAGCATGATTACTTGAACAGCTGAAAATATTAGTTGCCACAACTTTACGTTAACCTTCTAATAGATATGCGAAGTAATGTTAGGACAGTCGAATAAAATAAAAATACGATATAGATAGGAATCAAGTGTCCCTGAATATGTTATAGGTTTGGAGGGGGAAAGTTGCGGACTGCACCACGTTTCTGGCGGCCATCCTGATGTCCGCCATCTTGCATTCTACTTGAAAATTTCATATGGCAATATGTCCATGCGATATACCAAATGAAATTCTCTTACGAGGAGAAATTGAATGGTGCAGTGCATGACATTCAATGACATTTTACATTCATTACGTTAACACGAAACGTCTTAGAATGCGACCTGGTGCATGCTTCACATAACTAGGACACCTGTTTGAATCTCACATTGTCAAATAGTAAGTCCAACACGTAAGTATAGAATACATTGAATGACACTAGATTCCTTACGTCAACGAGAAACGTCTTGCAAACGACTAAGTGCATGATAGACATAACTAGAAGGGTACTTGATTTGAGTTAAAGTTTTCAAATACAGCGTTCATTATATAACAATAGAACCCCTTCAATGGCATATTAGTTTCTTTACGACAATGAGAAATGCCTTGGAAAACAAGTAGGTGCATGATATACATAACTAGGAGTAGACCTGATATTGGACTCAAAGGTGAAACTGGAATAAGTGCCTCGCTTAGCCACATGAACCGGTAGAAGCCTCAACAGAGTTAAAAGCAAAGAACACGGTTTACAAGACAACCAAGTAAATGTTAGAAGTAACTAGATCGATCAAACAGAGGTCATGCTTGAATTCGAAGGCAAAATCAGAGTAAGTGCGTCAGCTAGTTAAAGGTAGTGATACATGTAACATTAGATACAACGAAACAAAAGAAATGCCTTAGAAGACTGTGTTTAACTAACAAAAGGTGTTGACTTCATTTTATCCGTCTTGACCAAGTATATTCATCGTTTCTGGTTAGGATTTTTAGTAAATATATAGCGTGAATATGATGAATTTCATTTCATTTCCCTGTTTCATTCCGCTCTTTCATTCCAAACTTCCTTATTTTTACTCTACTTAGTATCGTTTTATTCTATTTTTTAACTCATTAACAAGGTTCAGAAAGAAGAACATAGCATATATTATTATGCTATGTATTAATTATTTTTCTTTAAAGACCAGAAATTCTCTGATGGCATCGCAACAAAGACTATAACTTGTATATATTACCGCCCCTCGACACATGCACTATGAATGGCGTAATCATAGTCTAAAACATTGTCCACGAATTGAACCGGTGGGTAAGCTGTCAATGTATCATTTGTGAAAACGCACACGAAGCCAGAGATTCTACTCCTTTTTTATACCTCTCGTTCCCCTCGAGAGAAAAGACAAATGAAGGCAAAGCAGGAAAGAAAAACAAAAAAATATAGACAAAAATGCAGTTAAAAAATTGCCATATAAAGATCTGAAGTTTGTTCTTATGTTGCTACTTTTATTCCCTTAGTGTATCTTTCTTTTTGTTTTCCCCTCTTTGTATACGTGTAAATAATAGGAAGAAAAACGATTGAATTATTTAATGTTTATATAAGATAAATAAGTTTCATTCTTTATATAGTGCACGTTTATACAAAATAAAATAAATATAACAAATAAGTGACGCGTCCATTTATAGGAGGGTTCTCCATACTAGTTGATCTTGATTCGACGCTAGCTGCAGATAGTGGTAAAGTATTATTTTCCGTTAATACAAGAGTAAAAGCTGTTTATACCTATATCATATGATATATGCTGTGGATAGAGGATGGACAGAAGTGGTTATCAATATTTGGAAATAACTTGATTAATATTTTGCAGTAATATGCTGTTTTGGATCTTAATTGAGTAATATCCGGAGTGTAAAAAAGAATATAGTATGTAATTGTGCTGTATCTATAGAGTTTATTATGTACTATGTATGGAAAAGCAGTAATGATCTGCTAACGTCCAAATCATCGGAGATCTTGACAAATATTGAGCCAAAGATGTTTATAATTTTGGCAACAGTTACCAGATTGTAAACAATGTGCGTCTTTACTACTTATTTCGCTATTTTTCTGTAGACATCAAGGAATTTATGATTGCTGAACATGTAAAAGACTACTACCTTTTGAAATTGTTTTATTTAAATCTAACTTCATTAGGTACAGGAAGAAAGAATACTGTATTAATCTGCTTAATTTTGCTTTAGGCTTTTCTTTCAAACAGTTAATATCAATAGAATAAAATTATTAACGTTCTCTATTAGATAACACCAAAATATTAGATACAGCAATTTCTTATTTAGATATTATCACGGAAGTGTTACATATCAAATGTTTACACATCTTTCCATAACATAATAATACTCTTCTTCTGATTTCTTATAATTTGTAGCTCTTTAATAATTGTTTATCACTATGAAGTAGTGAAGTATGAAGGATTTACTTACTTTCTTTTCCCTGAAGAAACAACACTGAAGAATCCATAAATACTTAACTACTAAAAGAGGCTGAGCGAACATGCTGCTTGTAGACATTGAAAATGAAAAGACATTTTACTATGTTATTACAAAATGATCAACGTTCATAGCCATTTGTCGACCAGAATTTAGAGTGTATCGAGCAATATGTTTTGAGCTTAAACTTTATTATCAAGCCCTGTCTTTCACATACCTTTTCATATAAGCACTTGAGAAGTCTCTATCTTCACGTTTTCAGGTAGAGAGAAAATGTTCGTTAATACTGTAAATAATTCTTACATACTCTTCTTCTTGTTGTTGTTCTTCTAGCCTTTCGATTGATCGCAAATATACTATAGTTCGTGATGGTAGAATATTTTCTGTTCTGATTTTCAAAGTAACACACTAAGTAAAAGGATACTAAGTTCACTTTTTAACACACACGAGTTAATGGTAAACTACACTGTTCGTATGATGTAGCCGGGTTGATGGTAAAACCAAGACTGGCTTCTCGAGACTAACTTCTCTCTGGTTTTATTGAATTTTCATTCTCGTCTCTTTCTCAGAATGAGCTGTAGATGCTAATGCGAGTAGATGGGCTTGGCTCTTTCCGTAAGTCTGAAAATCCTTGAGTTCCCATAGATGACAGGAAGGTAATTACAAAACAAGGTGAGGAAAGTTTTAGAACCGGATTTGAATAAGGAGTGAGAGTGAGAATGAATGTCAATTATTTAATGTGTGTCCTTCTGGTAGACACGTTTCCTGGATGTTACACATATTTCTAATACTTGTTTTGACCATAAAATAGTTCTAAAAGCATGTCTCTGAGAAGATTCACATAAATTAAGAATTTTAAACATTGGTAGTTAATTTCTGGGAATAATTTCGTGCCTATTATGGCGATCCTTTTTTCCTGTTCCCAGGAAATTTCATCACTGAGGACATACCTGCGAAATAAAAGACATTTTTAAAAGGTTTCAGATGGTAGGGCGAGGTTAGGTACGACGAAGGTGGTGGAGTCAAGTTGCGGCATATTTGCCTCATAGGTACCTGAATAGACTTGGACAATCGTGAATTACATTTTTAACATTTTATTTAAGCTAAGCGTAACAAAATACAACAAAACTACTAAAGTAAATAAAAGAGATTGCTGACGTAACTTTACATTCTTAATTGTTATTGTTAATTACATCTAAGTTAACTGATTAAAACTTCAGGGGAGATCTGAGAGTTACTCGTCAATACATTTCATTTACTAATGAACCCAAAAAGTTTACGTTTGAGTTGCTTAAGTCGTGATCAAATATCTCAAAGTACAGAAGGGTTTGAAATTCCGTTTCGAAGAGGTCAAAGTCCAAAATGAATAAAATTCTACTAAGTCATACTAACTGACATGAGACAAAGTCGAACTTCGCTAATCAGAGTTGACACGTATCAATAGAGTAAAACTGAGTTATTGAGTCTCGATCGAGCCTTGTTGTTAGTCAAAATGGGCCACTCCCAATTCGAGGAAATTACGTAGGTCCTCGGGTGATTCTCACATCAAGCGACACACCTAAGCTACTCAAAACAGTCCTTATATGGTATATGGAAAGGCGAAAATCATTGAAAATTCAGGGATGAGGTGGTGATGACTCTATTGTCTTACTGCGTTTTACAAACCACAGTTTACCCTTGACAAACGGATACAACACTCCTTTTTTTGTAATTTCAAGTTATTTTCAAAGATAGAGGTTAATAATAATCTGGTGTTTTTTTCTTTTTTATTGTGTAATAAGAAAACCAGATTAAACCAATATAACTTAGTTGCTGAGCGCAACTTCTTTTTTTTTTCTTGGTCTGAAATAACAAGCATTGCAGAAACTGGGTTTTCTGGCAGTAAATAAAGTTAATAGAATTTAAACAAATGGGTAAATTTCGGATTTGAATAGGTTAGAGTCAGTCCAAATATTACGCCACACTATTAAAGAAGAGGAATAAATCTTTGAATTTTTCATCTAATGTGTTGTTGTTACCTCCAGGTGAGAAGGAATCTTGCTTTTCCATTTTACGGTGGGACTGTCATTGATTATTAACCTTGTTTCAAAATAATTCTTTATTACTTTATTATAGTTTTCCATTGTCTTTTCCTGTTTGTTGGGAGCCCTATCGATTATGATTTCTCCTGGTTGTATTGAAGTAGTTCTGATGTATTATTCTTATTATGTGTCCTTTTTTACAAATTGCTTTACTTGTTTCTACATAGAATTAAATGCTCGTTTTATATACTTCGATTGCAGAGCTGATTTCTTACCTTTAATTACATTTAAATATTTTGAATTATATTTGTAATATACCTTTTTCTCTCAACACTTCAAAGTCCTTTGATGAACTACTGACCGATGCATTAGGTCATAAGCCGGTTAATATAATTGCTACAAGAAATATAAAATATGTTTAAAATATTTACAATAAATAACTGGAGAACATAATAGTTGTATGCATTGTATGTGCAATGCAATTCACAAAGTTTATTCTGGTCTGGTAATGGGATCTATACCAGGACGTTCCATGGGAGCACATATGCATTTCAGAACGGTGAAGAAGCACTGCCATAATTGTATCGTAAATGTTATATAAAATGTAAACACGGGCACTAATTAAATGAAAACAATAACATCTGGTAGATTATATAGAAACAAAATATAACGATATGGAGTAAAATATTTCATGTAGATATATGCGATTATATGGGATTATAAGATAGAAGTCGCTGGTGGACGTCCTGAAAATTAGTTCCAAAGAGGGAACTGGAGCACTAAATCAAACACTGGGTTTTCTTCTCTAGGGGGGCACTGAAGTGAGGGATCACATAGGCTACAAACACTTATAGAGGAAAACTGCTGCTGGAACTTCGGCGCTAATGGCGTCGAAGATGAAGTGCACTGAAGGGAAAACACTGGAAAATGATGGCACTTTGGTTGATGTCCTTGGAGGCTTGATCACGGGAACTGAGGGGCTTGCCTATGAATCACTGTGGGTGGTGTCCCCATATAGGGAAACATAAATAAACTGGTACCATGCCCATGTTGCGAAAATGTCTTCCATGATGAACGTAAAACACAGCATGCTTGTAAAGTTCACAGCTTCATAATACTCTGATGCAAGGTATTTCGTATATATTGGGCTTGTAAGATTGCTCTCACTCTAGGTCGACTTATATGCTTTGATATACATATCATGAAATTCTAAGGATTGTAATTGTGAATAGCTAGGGATATTCATCGTAGTATCCGTATTACTTAAGGGAAAAGGTAAAGGGTCTAGTGGTTGATCGATCTCTGTGAGATTGATCTCGATAATATTAAAAACATGACGCGTGGTTTGTGGTGGTGGCCTAACTAACCTAGCAGGGGTCTGAATTAAAGTGACCGTACTTGCGGGTGGCTCTGTATACTGTAACCTAATATGTCTCTGGCGCCGGACCCAAAAATGAAAAGTGTTAGGATGAGGAGATAAAGACCAAAGGTGATTTAGCTCTTGAAGTACGGTACTTCCAAATTTCGTGCGTGCTGTTGTCCAGAAAATAACAAATACACGTATTTACATTCTTTTCGTGACACAGTGGCGGACGCGAAATAAAAACAAATATACACAGTGGCGGACCGGTAGAATACATGGGACGCTAATACATTTCATATGAACTGACAATAATTACAATAGAATAAAGATAAAGCTGTTTGTACCTTTTCTTAGCGGGAGTGTGATTTCAAGAGAATTATTGTATCAGATGACCAGAGCTTTTAGTAACGGCGTTTATGGTAGACGTTTTCTACACCTTCTTGGAATATGAAATCTATAATTGTGTCCTCTACAAAATTCAGTATAATAATCTAGAATTAATTTGTCAGGATTAATCTAGAATTATCAGGAAGCATTAAGGAAGCACTTATTAAAATTTTAAACCTGTATTTTGTTTCATGCTAACGTCAAAATAAGCCAAGGAAAATCAAACTATGTTCCTTTAATAATATTACAATCTAGTAAATGGTTTTGAAGTAACTCCAAAATGCATAACATTTACACGCGGAAGAAATAGTTACTATGGCACAGGAAAGCGAACTTACTAAGTACAACCTGCTAGTAATACGAAAATACCAAAAATATTAGTCTCATTTCATAATATGAGAATTCATTAAAATATCCAGTTAATGATTTATTACGCACAATCAAATTTTAAGATTCAAACCATTCTTAATCTAATGCTAAATCTGGTCGTATATTACATGTATTTGTTATTGGTCTCTTAAAAATATGTCTTAAGTTAGTCACGTCTGAGTCATCGGTGACTTAGTCATCGTGACGTCTATACCATCATTTACCTCGAGGAATTACGAAAATTCCTGGAAAACCTCTCACTAGTCAGTAGCAGCGTGCCTCTTAACTACCAATTCTAAGTCCACTGCCTAACCAACAGATCACGGGGTCTGAGTCAACGAAAGGAATTCGTTTCCAAAGTATTATGAAAGTCAATAAATAGAGAAGTTTGATCCGCACACACGTGTCCAATTTTGAATCGTCACCCCTGCACAAAGAAGGAACCGAACCGAGTGGTTAAAAGTACAGGAAGAAGCCAGATTCTGTAGTAGTGAGTTACTATGACAAGTGTGTATTGTTTGCATCATGACTAAAAAGGTTACCCGGCTTTGGGAGAGCCACGTAGTTGCACTTTTCCACGCCGAACTTTCGCAAAATGCTGTCCCAAGTTCATGCGTCATTCCAAATTGCATTTCTCGAATGGATTCATGACTATTGCGGAATACTGCTATCAAGCCAACTATTCGGCAGGTCCCTGAAAACTGTACAACCAACTACGTCTTCTTTCAGCAACATATCCTGACCCCAATTTATACAGACGATCTGCTTCGTTTGTGTGGAAATGCCATCAATCAAGTCTCTGTACAGATGGGTAAGGCTTCATCCCATAAGTCTCATTCTAGCCCTAACTTTCGGCAACAGATGACGCGTTACACCGGCTTTGAGGCTATTCCATTTTACGATTTGCTAATAAAATTACAAGATGAATTTCTGAGAATTTCTCCTGCTGAAAAGGGCACTTTAATCTCGTCGTTTCACCACTCTCAGGGGTCTGAGGAGTGGCAGAGGATTCAATTTCCTGTACTCCGTTTTAGCCTTCTACAATGGAAATTACGATGCAGGGCTATTGCTAAGACATATGGTGATCACAGTGAGGCGACCGATGGTGATCCCATTGATTTTCATAAGGTAGGAACTAGTTCAAATTTGGACATATGTACGCAGATCTTCAGTATGTAATTTTCATTCGGTAACCAGGAGTTTCTGTTACTTTCTAAATAATCATGTAAGTTGTAGGATTAACATCAACGCTATGATGTTCTCGGGTTATCAAGAGTACCATAAACAATGTACAGTATATAATAGCACCTACACCAACGCACGAGTGAAAACTAATATACTAAGGTCAACAAAGATTAAATGCTATAGGTAGAGACCCTGGAAAATCTTGAATAGGCATAAGCTTAATTCTTGAGTTCAAGACACTAAAATTCTTTGAGTGCTACTGCCAAAATTCTCCGTCAAAATTCGTGGGTGTTTAAAAGTGAAATTAGCAAGTGTATGAGCAGAAATAAAAAGGTGCAAGTATTAATTTTAGTTAATTACCACTTCATTTATTTAGAATACTTTTCTATTTACATTTTCTTTAAATATTATCCCCTATATATTACACAGTCAAGAAAAGTGACATAACCGAGGAAATATAATTTTGAAGGAGGAGGAAAGAAGTGACGTTTTAATAGAGAAGCTATAGTTAAAATTCGTCAAACGCAGAAGTAACACATATGCTCTCTACGGCCACCGATGTATATAAACCTTAAACATTTACTTCAAATTGAAATGTTTGTCTAATGCGTTTTAGTAAAGACTAAGACTTTTTTAATTTGAAGTTGGGACACTTTTCTGGAGAAGGTGCGATATATACATACTGATAAAGATGTGTATAAATTTGAGGCTGCTGCCTTAAAAGCATGCAAATGCCATCCAAATTATTATATATTTAATCCTTTGTGCATTTATTAATGCTGCATTCATTAAAATATCCTATCAAACACCTAATGTTAAAATTGCAATATTTAAAACCAACTTGTCTAAGTCTTGACAACTGGGTAATTTCTATTATAAAAATTAAGAACGAAAAGAACATACCGGCCAAAAGCAATGCGAAAGCACCAACAAGGTTCGTTAAACTAATAACCAGTATTGTTTCCTCCACCCGTATATTAGTCTCAAAACCAATAAGTTGACGAAGATAGTAAGAATAGTTTTGTTCCCACCTAAATGGTAAACCAGCTTCAAAGCTTGTAGCAATAATAAAATTCAGATACTTGGTAAAGGGTGAACCGCGTCGCAAGTAAAAGGCAGCAGGAAGAATAAAACATTTGTCAGTACTTACGTCATACAATGGACGTCCGAAGCTATCACGGAAGTAGTAATTACCAATTAGGTGTGCAGCAGCATGCATAGAAATAAAAGCAAATCTCTCTCCTCTAGAAATTCTAGCGAAAGCGTTGAAGCCAGTGTCTATTGTCATATAGTTATCGTACATAGCCTGAGAAACATAAGTGCTTCTATCCCTAAAGATCTGTTTGAAACCTGCTGCACCTCCAAATGGTATTCCCGAATCAACAATATCTTCCATAGTTTGAATCTTTCGATACATCTTTGGCTTAGTTAGAAATCCTAGTAGAGCTGCTTGATAGCCAGTGTTTATGACAATGCAAGCTACTACCCAACAGATAAATAGCAATCTTAAAGAAAGTGGGGAGGGTTGAGATGGTATAGAAATGCCTAGAAGGATTGAAAGTGTGTCAAATAAGGCGTATTCAGAAACGCGAGGGGCGCTGTTTACATACCTGGTTTTAAGCATTCCGAAATATAAACTCACAATTATAAAAGACAACATGGTATTAAGCCATACGTAGGACTCTAATGGAAACCAAATATTCATCCACTGAGGGTAGGCTTGTGGACGAGGGACAATCCACAAAAAGTAAAGGAAATTTCGTTTTAGAATGTAGTCAAAATAGTACATTACATCTTGAAGCAGACCCGTCGCAATAAACAGGCCTTGGTGCTTACCTTTCATTACATCAACTACAAAACTAGACAATGTTCCGTTTGGGTTGAATGGTCCCTGATTATTATCTGGACTGATTTTAATGCTACAATTTACTTTTCTCTCAATAACTGAGAAAAGCCTACCGAAAATTCCTTCATTATTGACTTCACCTTCATCGCTAATCGCATACAACGTAAACGGAATTTCTACACTTGTTACGATACTGAAGGGACATCTGAAAAGGTTGTTGATTTTGTTTGGAAACATGTTCGAACCAAAGAGGAAAGAACCCTCCTCCCAACGATCTAACAGCACGGCTTCTCCATCTGACCAGCAGTGATATGTCGAAAATGGAAAGTAAGTGTAAATGAATAACGGGCTGAGATCCACAGGTTTCCATTTTTCTTTACTGAGGAAATTTTGAGTATTCTGAGGGACGACTACTATGGAGTTGACGAGTTCATGTCGTTGCAGGGTCTTCAAAATATCAGTAAGTTTATCAGTAGTGAAGTTTGAGTTCCGAAGTATCACCATAGATTTTCGTGGTGGATTTCTTTGCTTGAAGCTACTAAATTGTTCCATTGTGTGTTTGAAATGTTCAGGTGTTTGCATTAGAAATATATAATCCACACTGGTTCTTTCGTGCTCTGAAAAATCTTCTAATTTATGCAGAAAAGTTGAGTCAAGTTTGTTTGAACTGAGTTGTAATACCGGTTTTGTTAAACCTCTACTCAAATACTTGTCGATAATGGATATACCTTCATCGTGGAAAACTGTTATTTGCCTGGAACTATGGAAATATTTGATTGAAATAGAATGGATGCACTTTACAATATTCTCATCCAGCACAATAGAATTATTGAAGGGGATGAAAGTTTCTGATCTTGCTATAGCGAAGACGAAACAAATAATTCCTGCTAATTGATGTTTCATCACTTCAAGCTGTTTCCTGGAAGAAAATTAAAGTTAGAATTTACTAGAAATATAATGCTAGACGGTCTATTGTACAGAAGACCTGTCCAGTAAATATCGCTACTGAAGTCATAAGAATAAATTTATTGAAGATATATGTGCAATGAGTTACGTGTAATTAATGTAAGTAATTGATACATGGTCTCAGTATAGCCATATCCAGATTTAAATAGAAATCGTTCTGTCTTGCCCAAGTCTAGAGATTGGGACACGTGGTAACAATACCAATATGCATAGACTCTCGCACACAGCATATGCAATATTGAATCTTAAATAGTTTGAAAATATCCAGATTCATACTATTCAACTATTTCTGGCCAACATATGTGTTAAAGCGTTCAATATGCCTGAAATTGACTGGATTAATTGTCTCATTGCAAAACAGTAACATTAAGTAAGTATAAAACACTTAAAAAGAAAACTACTGCGCGAAATAGGCAAGTCAACAAACAGTTCAATAATAGTAAAGTGAAATTAGTGTTTAAGATAAACATTAAAATTTAAAATATGAAACCTAGTAGTATATGCTATGCAGTCGCTCTTATTAACCTACAAATTATATCAAAAATTCAGTTCAGCCTTTCCCGCCATTTTAAAAAAATAGTATCTCATCTCCACTTAAGTAATCAGCCATAACTCCTAAATCAATAAATCTAACAGACTCGTTCTTTCCTATTACACTTCTGATGTTATAGGCAATATAAAAAGTCATTACTTTATATCCACGAAGAACCCTTTTTGCGTAATTTTAGGATAAAATATAACAATTTTATTTCTGCTGGGTAATATATAGTTTTTCTTCCTTAACTCGTACATTTCGGCAGAGCGTAAACACGAGAACATTATCCAATAAATGTTGTAGATGATGATGTATATATTGCCACAATGTATGATCTTCTAGCTACGTAATGATGTAGTTGCAAACACCAGGGGTAAAGGATTGGTCTGTTTCCACGGAAATATTCCTGGGAAATACGGTTTAGGGTTAAAAATGCAATAAAAATTATTTGTTGCTAGTCTGTTCAGAAAGATAAACTGAAAGACATAACACAAGTTTACACCGTTCGGAGCCTGATAACTGGCCAACAATTTGAAGAAATGATGAGAGAAACGGTTTTCTGCATTTATCTACTAAGTGGGGACCCGTACAGAAAATTACAGAAGTAAAAACTGAAATATTGTATTTTTTTTCTTTCTGAGTCAATATTATTATTTTGTACCTAGAACGGACGGTTACAAAGTTATCACCGGTATTAATATTGCACATTATTTGAATTCTTTAAAAGAAAAACATATTTTTAAACTTTTCTTTAATATCAGGGTGAGGTAAAAGTGTGGAAACATTGATAAGCCGAAAATAGCCACAGAAAATGTGACCAAATGAGAACGGTGTCCATATCGTCCATCTTGGACTTATGCGGATAATTTTAAATGGAAAGGGCATCATGTGACATATTGTTTTAGGTTAGCTTATTCCCAGAAATTCAAATATGGAGTCATTTATTACCTAAGTAAATTTATACAGGAGATAGGGACTCTGAGATTTATGATTTTAAAAAATATACTGGTTTGTCATTGGGTTGTTACAAGTGATTCAACACGGCGCTAAAACTTCCTGAACAGATCGAGATTGTTCAGGGTCCATGAGGAAGTGAACAAATACTTTCTTTGTGTATGCAACATGCCAACCAAATTGATCACATATTAAAGGGAACCAAATACTCGTATTACCTTTTCGATCCTAAAGACTTCACATTTAATTTCTGGGGTCAAGCTACTCGAAACCGATACGTCACAAGACGTTTTCCATTTATAATTCCCCTCCTAAACCCAAGACGACGGTTTTGAAAATTGCGGTATATCTAGGTATATTTCACAGTCAAGTTGACACGGATGAACCCCGGTCCACAATTTCTGTGCCCTAATCCAACACCACAAAATCACCTTCCTCACGCCGAAAGTTTTGTATTCTGTCCATGATAAGCTGGAATCAAACCAATGTTTTCACCTTGGGCACTGCATGACTCATAAAAAAGCAACACTTGATCTTCATTGCACTGCTATAGAGTCTATTGCAAACTCTAACTGGCTGTTGAGGTCATCCTCACTTAGGTGTTGTTGCAATTGCAGATTATACGGATGTCAGTTGTTATCATACTGTACACGTAAAAATGGACCTGTTCACAATGGTTGCCACAAATCTCAGAGTCTCTATCATCTAAACAAATAAACGTAGTAGATAAATGACTTCACATTCGAATTTCTGGGAATGAGCTAGCCTAAAACGATTTGTTACATGATGCCTTTTCAAATTCCCCAAATAAGTCCAAAATAGCGGCTTTCAAGATGGACGATATGGAACACGTTTTTCCATCACGGATATCCAAAATTTGGTCTCATTCCCTACAGCTATTTTCGACTAATCAGTTTTTCCAGAATTTTTTCTCACTCAGAAATAAAAAAAAACGTTTAAGTAAGTGTTTCTGTAAAAGCGTTTAAATTTGTATATTTATACCGGTGCAAACTTTGTAACCGTCCTTTCTAGGTGAAAAATGGCAATAGTGACACAGTTAGAAAAAAATACGATCTTTCATTTTGTACTTCATCAAAAATTTCTGTACGGGCCACCGTTGATGAGATAAATGTATGAAACCGTTTTCGGCACAATGTTTTCATAATGACGGCCAGTTCTCGGGCTCCGAACGGTGTAAACCTTTTGTTATGTTATTCAGTTCATCTTTCTGAATAGATTAGCGATAAACCATTTCTATTGCAGTTTGTTAACCCTAAATCCATGGACTATTTCCATTGCAGTAGAGGTCACTTACCATGTAGTCTACAAAAAATAGCAACGAGCCTACAACTAACTGCAACCGAATTTCTGAAAGCGGTTTCTGCGTGAAAAAGAGCCCTGGGAACGATGGAACAAAGACTATAACTGTAACTCTATTCATAACCCCAACATGTCGGAAGTTAACAAAATGGCGGATTCTCACAGGTATCTTTGTATGTTTGTAAATTTGGTACCTTGAAGAGCCTAAAGTACTTGAGCGATTTTACCAGATGAGGTGTCATTGGATTCATCTTGAACCATACTGTCTTATACTATATGAAGCTATGAAATAAAAAAAAATCTACATGGCGAAAATCAACAACTTGAATGATTTTCACCTGCTATATGTAAGTTTGTTATTTCGTAAATCCTAAACTACTCGAACGACTTTAACAAATGGTGTGTCGTTGGATTTGCCTTGATTCAGAATATATCAATGATGTAGCGGTTTTTATAAATGATGTGTCGTTGGATTCATCTTGATTCATACTGTGTCCTAAGTTATATGAAACTCTGAAAATAATAAATCCAACATGGCGGATTTTAATTTCAGAAGAATTTCTGATAGTGGTTTCTACATGAAAAAATATGTGTTGAAAACGAAGGAACAAGGTCTATCACTGTAACTCTTTTGCAGATATGGAATTAAAGACTTATTTTGATTATTTTTTAGCTGATGATTTCCTTTCTCTGTTCATTCAAGTTAAAAATCCCTTTCGGTAGGCCTACAGGCTGAGGTAGATTTCGAAGTTTCGCTGAGAGCGGCTCGCCCCCCAACTTCAGTGCTTTTGAGAGGATGCTCCTCCTTTATCTTAACCAAAATCTCCCTGCAGCATTACACGACCACGGAGTACATCTTCACCCTCCCACGGTTGGCTGCGCCCCCAAAGGGAAGATTTGTCCCATTTATTGTAACCTACTCTTGGTCACACACCTTCATTGAAAATTTCGTTTCTCTACCTTCAATGATTTGGAAATTGGGTTTTTGGGGCGGCCATTTTGGATCCAAGTTGACGACTTTTTGAAAGTTTTCTTATTTTGTCGTGACCTACTTGTGATAGTAGAACTTCAAGTAAAATTTCATTTATCCAGCTCAAACGGTGTGCAAAATAGGATTTTGGGCGGTCATTTTGGATCCAAGATGGCGACTTTTCCCAAATGTTGTGATATTTCCCTAAGCTACTCGTCATAATGCACCTTTATGCCAAATTTCGTATCTCTAGCTCAAACGGTGTGGAAAATGGATTTTCAGGTCCGCCATTTTGGATCCAAGATGGCGTCTTTGAACTCATTAGGTAACATTTTCATAATTAAAAAGTGATGTTGTACCTTTATGCCAAATTTGATTTCAATAGCCCCAGCGGTTTAGGCTGTGTATTCTATACAACAATGGGTTCGGCGGCCATTTTGGATCCAAGAT
>JAGDQP010018772.1:23631-35968 GCA_022664845.1 Lepisma saccharinum
AAATCTACCTAATAATAGCTCACAAATTACCTGGTTAACAATGAAAGCCGAAAATCGCGCACATACCAGAGATCATTTTCACTTCTGTTTATTCCCATTTGCTCCTCTACACAGTTGCCAGATCATGTATTAGGTTGTCACTTTCATTCTCTGTATTAAGTTACAAACTCTTTTACGGGGCCGGGCTCATTTTGCTCCTGAATAATAAACATTTATTTTATTGTACAATTTCTTGAATGCTATGCAGTAATGAGTTAATCTAAAGTACTAAAGTATGTAGCTTTTACAGATTTAACTAAAGATTTAAGCATGATTCATTTCATTTATTATCTTATTGATTTATTATTTCATCACTTCATATACCCTAGGACACAGTACGGATGAGGATAAATCCAAAGACACCTCATTTGTTAAGACCGCGCAAGTAGTTTAGGCTCTGCGAGGTAAGAAACTTACGTAAATTCATACATAGCAGATGAAAATCCAATAAGTTGTTGATTTCCGCCAGGTTTAATTTATTTCTTCGTAACTCCATATAACCTAGGACATAATATGGATCAAAGCGAATCCAACGAAACCTTAATTATTAAAATCCTTCAAGTAGTTTGGGCTCTAGGAGGTAACAAACTTACATACATATATACATAGGCTGTGAAAATCAACCATTTTGTTAATGTCCGCCATATTGGATTTATTAATGAAGTTACTGTGGTGGACTTTTGTTTCATTGTTTTCAGCACATATTTTTTTTTTCACCTATAAACCATTGTCAGAAATTCCGTTGCAGTTTGTTCTAGATTCACCTAAAAATTGAGCTAACTTGACTGGAGTAATGATGTTTGCATTCGCATTACGCTGCTAGAAGATGATATATTCTGGCAATGTATACATAATTTTAAAGCTCATAAAAGTTCCAAATTTTATTCGATAATTAACCCGTATTTTGGCTCTGCTGACATGTACGTGGGAAGGAAAAATATTACCTAACAGAGGTAAAATTCTTATATTTTATCATACAATTATGCCAAAAATTTTATTTGTGGAGATTAAGTTATGGTAATATTTTGTATTAGCTATAATATTAGAAATGTAAGAATAAAAAACGTTAATAATAGCTACTTGTTGAAGATATTCCCGTAAGTTTCATATTTTTGCTTTAAATGTCTAAGTTTGATCATATTTCGACGTAATTGCGCTGTACTATAACGAAGCAATGGAGGAATGCAGGAATAAATGTTATCTCCTTCATAAGTGTCCTGATAATATGTTTGTTTTGCACCTCTTTACTGCCTCTGCTTAAGCCACCATCTTGGAAAATTGTGTTAATTTCATTTATTAATATCTCGCTTGAAAAACATTTTAGAACAAACTCTCTGATTACAAAACCTAAGCTATGTCAAATTCTTTTTAAGGAAGATTATTTCGATTTGTCTTCTAGATGCACCGTTTTGACTCTGGAGGTGCTTGAAGTTTGTTTTTTCAACAACGTTTTGTGACAGCAGAACTCAATGTTTGTATTCTTGTTTGACAATGTACGATGCTTATTTTCTTTTGAATCATTAATTACAAATGTTTCAAGTAAATAAGAATGAAAAAAAAAAAATGAATTCAAATATGTTATTTATAATTAAATAATAACCTTACAAGAATTCATAGAATCAAAATGAAAATACAATACCTTTCGAGTGCTATTTTCTTTCCGTGTAAATCAAAACCATATTTTCCTGCTTGTATTCTACGTATCCTACTGATAAGAATTCTTTTAGTCACATATAAACAGTAACATCACAACCTTCCTCTTTTGAAACAATTTTTGAATTGGAGCACCACAGTGAATTGCAATGTTTGCTGATCAAGGATTCACCTTAATCATTCAATTCAGGTTTTCTACAGCTCTCTTTCTCCTCTCTGCATCCTGTCAAACACTTACATGATATCTAGAAAAGCTCTGTAGGTGCAGGTTCCTCATCTGTTACAATATGAATGAGCAATACTGAGCAGGTGAATGAGCAGCTTCTTAATAATTTTCTAACCGTACTTCGTCAATGGAAAGCTATTAAATCAATTTCTGTACTTCGTGATATACTGTAAATGATGATATGAAAAACCAGATTGAACTTATATCTTCAGAATAATTACGCCAAGGGATGTAAGGTGTTCACAATTTGAAAGGGGTTTACTTTAATTATCATCAGAGTTGAAGAGCGAGCAGTTTCTTTTGCGGCCTTCCAGGACTATACAACAACAGATTCTTCGAGTTTTGTATTTTCTCTAGTTTACCATACTTGAAAATTGCTGCAGTAGTATAAGCTTTAATATTATCGCTGTGGAGAAGTGTATTAATCCAGTAGCTTTGGTATTTTCGATTTTCATATTTTCAGACTACCCATGAAAGACAAATATGGTATGTTCCATATAGAGTGTCTTAATGTACTCAGTGTACTTATATAGAATCGTTCCAAATATATCTCGTTGTTGTTAAACATCTCTGTGTATATAGAATCCTGCAACATAGTATACCCAAGACTTTACTTTCAGAAAACGGAATAGGGACAACAAAAATAAATTGTTTGACATTACAAACTCATCAAAAGTGATCACCCTCAAACTTTTTTTTAAATTCATCTGGCCATTTGAGATTCTTTCAAATATCAACTGGATTAATTACGCCCCACGAATCATGAATTTTCACTCTAATACTGGCTGCTTCAAGGGTTTTAACTCCATTAGTGGCGTTTCAACTTCACATTTTATAATCTTCTACTACATTGAAGACACTCTAACATGATACTGTAATTGTCACAAGAATTTCCTTCTCATCTCATATTATAATACAACTTTAATTTAATTCATATAACATCAAATTCAGAAACGGGTGTGTAGGGCGAATTGAATGAACTGGATACCTTGCCTAATCCTTGATATAGGCGACTCTTGTATGTCTACAAGCAATATTACAATATCATTTTATTGTCCTCGTGACTCATAAAATAGTAGACAGACAAAAATGCAAATAGTTAACACTTAGTCAGTTATTCTTCTGATATGAGTGGGAGATACATCATATAATAAAGTATATTTTTGTTTTATTTTATTTCAATCTAAATTTTATTGTTCTTTCAGTTCGTAGTTCATTATCATAATTGTACAAACGATTTACTAAAAGAAAATTGTCATTCCTCTGGATTAGCTTCGAGATAGTTCCAAATCTGAAACTGTTTCAAAACCATTTCAAGTTTCAGCCATTTAATCTGAAGTTCGCGCGAACACGTTCATTACTGAATATATTTTCTTCTCATATATGTGCAGGTAGAATTGTATCTAAGAGTCGTTCATCCAAGATCTAACATTAGGGATGTAAGTAGTGTTGTAAATAGGAAAAAACGTCCGTTATTTTTATGTTTCTTTTTTCAAAATCTCGTATTTTTAAACAGTGATTTGTAATTCTGCCAACGCCTTTTTGGTATATATGATTTGTTCGGATTTCACCAATTCTCAGTGTTGCCAACTTTTTATAAAATGTGTTTCATGTTACATCGTATCTGCCCCTAACTTAGCTGAAACATCATTCGACATAATAAAAGAAAGTTTGAGTGTCCCCGACCTCAAACAAACCAATTGGCTGTGTTGCGAGCCTATTTTCAAATTTAACATGTATAAATGCCTTAATTAATACAAATCTACACATTTGCATTGATTTACACTAACTTTGACATACACGTTCATTAAGTACTGGGACAGGTCATAGAGGCACTCCAAGCGCCGTAAATTGTCAGGTTTGCCAAACGATTAAAAATATAGATTTCATATTTGTTACCGTTAGACGTATCCGCATTCATTTACACACAATTTTACATGGGTATTAGGTACTGGGACAGTTCATTTAGGTACATCTGGTATTGCAGTTGTCAGTGTTGCCAACAAATTTCAGAAAATTAAATTTTAATTGCTTCCATATTATTGAGTGTGTTAGGACCAAACATTGCATTTACGTACTGGGACGCGTCACAGAGGTACTTCAGGACCCACAGCTGGCAGTGTTACCAATCAATTTTAAAATTTAAATATTTATACTTCCATACAGTTTAACGTATTCGCACCAAACGTTGAGTGTACATATTAGACAGAATCGAAGCATACTGTGGTTATTCCCTGTTCCCAAGCACTCAATTGTCAGCATTACTATTATATTTTAAAATTATATTTTTCAAATAGCACCCACACTGTTACGCGGTGATTATGAGAAAGCGTGGGGGGTAGCCGTGGAAAGTGGATACGTTATGATATGCTTTAAAATAATACTTCTCAGAGCCCTATTACAACAGACTTATTAGAAGAAGTAGTTATTTGTTTACAAAAGTATTCATTATGGATTTATACATCTCTTTTTAAATATGTATATAAATTAAAAGGCTTGTATCTGTATATATTTTCACAGTATGGAGCGAGGCTTGGAGCCCGAAGCATGCGGGAGCAATGCTCCCGTATTTTTTAATGAAACACAATGTACTAGTAACCGCAAACATGCATCTGTGCCCCTGAATAGAAGCAGGTTATTTGCTGGGATATTTAGCTACAAATAATTGTTTTTGCGGATGGTAATTATCATCTAAAATAGACGTCGTCCTCGAATAATACCGTAGCTAGAAATTGATGAATTTTATACGGGACAAGAGCACATTTTGGTAAGAATACATAGATTTTCAGTTTACAGTAAAAATGTCTTGTAAGTTGAATTATCTCTTGAAAATTAAGTTATTCCTATAATTCATAATATCTCCTCAGTTCCCTGGAGGTTTAATAGTATTTTATTACAAACTATACCAAATAATTTCATTCAATATGTCCTTACTTAATTCCTTATATCTGTCAGGGTGAAGATATAGGACGGATAGCAAAGTGGCGGTGAATCCATAAATAATCCCATCATTTGCCCCGTAAGGCTAAAGGAAAATAAAACAATAATAAATTAGGATGAGTGTGTGAGGTGTTAACTTCAATCCTGCTGATTACATTGGTTATCTGAAACGTAAAGTATGTGAGATGTGAGATGAACGACATTTTGTTAAAGATATAAAAAACCATGCTTTTTATTGAAACAAAATTGCGAAAAAGATCTTTTATACAACACTAGGTGTAGGTCAGAATTAGGTGGTGGATTATAAATACGGAATATCAAGCTTTATGTTTGGAGGAGTGCAAACTTATCCAGAAATGGTGTTATAGGAAATTAGGCAAAAATTATCCGAATTGAACTTCTTACTTCAGATCTACGAAATGTCACCATTGACGGCTAAACAGTTTTGCTGACATAGCTGGAAAGCTTTTGTAATTTATTCTTTTGTGTAAATTTGTCAATGCTTTTCAATCTTCTCAATTGACAATATTTTCTTTTATACTCATATAAATTATTAACTGTAAAGATTATTTCAGTGGACTGTCTTCTACTTGACGGTAACATTATAAGACAGCAAGCCCTGACATATAAAACATTACTTTGGAATGAAATATTGGTCACACACAATTACGATTATCACCTGGAAATGCAGAACATACCCTCCCAAAAAGCAATTATTTTATTAGAAAATGACGGATATATTGAATTTGCAGGAATGAACATTTTTGTTGACAGAAGCACGTCGTCAAATTATAACTGAAATGGAAAACATAGTTACTATAGTTCATTCAGTTTTTACAAAAATAATCGATTGCGATTTATCGAGAGTAATATCAGCCACGCACTCGAGCAGTTATTAAATACAGTCAAAATACCACTCTTGACCATCGAGTTTACCATAGGCATAAATAACATAAACAATGCAAGCCCACATATAATAATGTCTTACTCATTTGATTTTTAAAGCGTCAGACATTTCAAGACATTATTAGAAAGGTTAAAAAGCTGGACATGTGCAGTATAAACCGGACAGTTGGTAAATCTTCACACGATTCAAATAACCTCCTTGTTCATGGATATATATATATGCCCCACTGATCTAGAATTTGTCATCGTTGACTGCTGATCGTGGAGGCCCGGGTTTGATTTCCGCCTCTACCAAAGTATTTTTCGAAAGCGAGAGGGTCTCGAAAGATGCCCACCCAGCATCGAGATGCAATTTTGGGAGCCGCTCTAATTACAAAAGACAGTGGCGATCCAACGAGAGCTTCGGCTTTTCTCTCCCAACACGTCTGGTCAGCTTGGGAGCAGTAGACCAACTTCTCCCTCGAAGAGAAGTCTCTTCCAGTAGTGGATTGAATATGGTTGTGAATTATATATTTTGTCAAAATACGTAGCTTTGCGAAAAGAAAGAAAACATGTTAGGGAAATATTTATTATAATGTATTATGTAATTGTGGTTCAACAATACTTCGGATTATTTATTGTAATAATGATAACACAAGGCTGCGTTATTTTGGCGCTTTGTATGTCAATGGGTGTTTTCTAATTTTGGTTTAGAGCTGTTTCCAAATATGGTATTCGTTTTTCTCCATCACCCACAGTTTGTCTGTTATTTCATAATTTTGCTATTCTTAACCCTTTTAACTTCAAGCGATTTCCGTTCTGTTTTTGGACTTCCAGTTAGGTGTTTATAACTTCTGTACTATCCATCCGTTATGAATTGTTCATACATCATTTTCTCCGTTAAAAATCAGGCTCTCCAACGGTGATACCTGCTGGTGTCTCAGATACACGGTTGCAGAGACATTCGTGTTTTTCGGGATTTTTGGCGAATGTAAATTATAGTAATTTAAAAAAGAGCCACTAGATGACAAACTCACAACAATGTGTAAAGGAAGATGACTTTCTATGCAAATTGCAGCAATTAAATTATATTTTAGCTAAAACAAATATAAGTATATTTGTTCTTTAAAACATGTAATAAAAAGTGACCATCATACAGTTCGCACGGGAGTAAAGAACAACATATTTAGAAGTGCTTGTAGAAGAAATTTGAGCTCATTATAATCAATAAAAGGTATTCCCGCCAATGATTTGTAAGGGTCCTTTGTTCAATGAACCTTTCTTCCTGTGGATAACGTTTTGAAATGGCGAGCTCCTCAAGACGATCGTGTGTAAATGATCCAAATATGTTTTGTTATATTTGCGGGTCTCTTACATTGAAAAGCAGGAGACAGAACATAACCACGTTTGTGAAAAAAGCATACTTTGCTTACTTTGGTGTTAAGTTATGAGACCAGGACAAAGCCTTTGCACCACATTATGTGTGCCATTCCTGTGTTGCTGGTTTAAGAAAATGGACTCTGGGGAAGCAGAAGTCGTTACCTTTTGGAGTTCCAATGGTATGGAGAGAGCAGGTGAACCACGTAGATGATTGTTATTTTTGTATGGTGAAAGTGGACGGACATAACAAGAAAAGTATGAAAAGTATTGTTTACCCAAATCTGAAATCAGCTATCAGACCTGTACCACACAGCCCCGAGATTCCCGTACCCACGCCTCCAGTAACCCTTGAATCATCATCATCTTCATCTGACTCTACATACAACGATGATGAATTTGCAGCTTCCACAGAAGATGAGAAACCAGATCTGTTTACCCAAGAAGAATTGAATGACTTGGTAAGAGATCTAGGTCTTTCTAAAGAACCTGCACAAATTTTGGGTTCGCGTTTAAAGGAGAAACGATTGCTAGTTCCTGGTACTACATTCTACTGGTATAGGAGAAGAGAAGAGGAATTTCTTGAGTACTTTACCGAAGACGGCCCTCTTGTGTACTGCAATAACATCGAAGGTCTACTATCACAATATGGAGTTAAATACAACGCAAAAGAATGGAGGTTATTTATTGATGCAACAAAAAGAAATCTGAAAGCTGTACTGTTAAACAATGGAAATAAATATGCCTCAATACCAGTAGCATATTCTGTACATTTGAAAGAGAACTACGAAAACCTTGAAATTCTGTTAGCGGCAATAAAATATTCACAGCACAAATGGGTAGTATGTGGAGATCTCAAAATTATAGGAATGTTGCTTGGATTGCAGTCAGGCTTTACAAAATTTCCTTGTTTCCTTTGCCTATGGGATAGCCGTGCACGTGATTTACACTGGGATAGGAAAGAATGGCCTGTAAGAACAACAATATAGCCAGGACACAACAATGTAACAAAAAAATGTTTGATTAGAAGAGAAAATATTATTTTGCCGCCACTCCATATAAAGCTCGGGATCATGAAACAATTTGTGAAAGCGTTGAATAAAGAAGGTGAATGTTTTAAGTATATCAGTTCAAAATTCTCTTTTCTATCCGAGGCTAAAATCAAAGAAGGAATCTTCGTTGGACCCCAGATAAGGAAGCTAATGAAAGATGAAACATTTGAAAATTTGATGACCAATGAAGAAAGGCTGGCTTGGACTGGATTCCGAAATGTGATTGCGGGATTTCTGGGGAACAGAAAACAACCTGATTACAGGAACATCGTGGAAAATATGTTGATGGCTATGAAACAACTAGGCTGTAACATGAGCGTTAAACTTCATTTCCTTCATAGCCATATCGACTTTTTTTCCTGAAAATTTAGGCGATTTTAGTGAAGAACATGGGGAGAGATTCCATCAGGACATGAAGGAGATTGAAAAACGTTATCAGGGCAGGTGGGATAGAGTTATGATGGCCGACTATTGCTGGTGTCTCAAGAGAGACAATGAGAAGTCAGGACACAAACGAAAATCACGAATATCACATTTCCGCAGCAAGAGAAAGAGAGTTTGAGAAATTTAAATGTCTGTTTTGGACTTTTTATGTAACAAAAATCAGCCTTTACGTATTTTGTTAATCAAAGTAACCTGTTTGCCGTATTGATTTATTTCTAACATTGTACGAACATTATGTCCTACATGTTTACATTGAATAAAATTATAAGTTTAGTAAGTACTTAAATTACGATTATATAAAAACCTTGGGTGATAGGAAAAATCTGACTTCAGATTCGTAATCAGGAGACCAAAATACATAATAATCACCCATCAGAATCAAAAGCGTCGTAGAAAAATAATATTTCGCAGCCCTGTGATAATTGTTCTTTTGACGGTGTATATTTGTTTGCTCGATTCCTAATGGATTTCCAGATATAATGATATGAATAAAGATTGAGACCTGAACATTAACTATTATATTTTATTGATCAAGTTTACAGCTATATTTCTTAGATTGACAGTTTGGCGAAGAGATCAACATTTGGACCCACAAAGCAATATGGCTAGCACATTGTTAAACTTTCAGATGTTTGATCCATTAGAAGAAAAATTGACTAATACTTGGAAAGTTTTGAAGTGTATTGCTTAGTCAAGGAGGTTATGAAGAAATGCAAGCTGCTTTAATGATGATTTCTGTGGATGCAAGAGTATATAGTCATATGAAAGATTTTGTGGCTTCTCGAGCTTTGAATCAGTTATCTTTTGCTGAGATTAAAAAGCTTTTAGTACAACTTTTTGATATTAAGTCGAATATTATTACCGAACGATACAAATTCCACCGTTTGAATCAACAGCAAGGGCAACCTCTGAAAGATTATATTTCTGCTTCAAGAGCACAAGCTAATAAATGCAATTTCACTTCCTTTTGTGATGCATCATTAACGACGCGATTAGTTTCCGGTATTTTGGACACTTCGTTACGTAAATGATTACTGCCTTCGGATGTTTTGGTATTTGAAAAAAGCTGCTGAGATTGCGCTGTAGTTTGAATTAGTGGATATGTACAGAAAAATATTTTCTCAACGGTCCCCATTGGCATATTTCGGAAGGAAATTGCATTAGACAAAATGACTCCAGACAACCAAAAACAAGTAGACACGAATCGAATTAGTTGAGAGTGTATACCTGTAAGTTTTGTGCTTATACACATGGTAGAAGCCCAAAGCATTGTCCAGCATATGGAAAAACGTGTTCATATCGTGGAAAGGAAAATCATTTTCAGAAATGCTGTAATCAAACGAAACGTGAATTCCAGAGTAGATCTAGTGGACACAATTCTTCAAGCAAGAATGTGAATCATATCAAGGATAATCAATTGAATGAAGTAGTTTCTCACATACAAGTGGCTGAAGAAGATTCCTGGGATAATGTTTGGATTAATACCATTTCAGATTTAAACAATACAGATCAATCACAAGCTCCTCTGATTCAGATAACTATAAATTTTAATGTGATGTTCGATACGGGTGTTTGTTATAATATTATTGACAAAGATACGGTTAAACATTTACAGCTATAACGTCAGATTGAACCTTAGGTACTTTCTTTACACACTTTAACTCACCATGTTCTTTCAGTAGAAAAATTGATAAGATCCCGCTAAGCTACAAACAACGAAATTTCTTAACAACGTGGATAATCGTTTCAGTTAATCTATAATTTCCATCACTCGGCAGAGCTGGTATAGATCAATTATTCACTAATTAGAGACATCGTTTATTAGATGACGAGCTCGAAGCACAATCGAAACATTCTATTTCTTCAATAGATGGTGTTTGCGGATCTAACAATAGTTCCCATTTGTTGAATACTTCGCCACACTCTTCGCATGTTTGTATGGAACAGCTTATGTACAGCTTAAATATGAATAGAAATTCAATCGAAATGCTACATCATTGTTTGGATACGTTGAAAATCAATCAAGATCACTACCAAGATTTAATAATACAGATGCTAAACTTGAAAGACTCTAGTGAAATAACGACAATTTCCCATGTCGTGAACACGAAACCATTACAATGACAGACTTGAAGGATAAAAATCCCTTTCGGTAGGCCTACAGGCTGAGGTAGATTTCGAAGTTTTGTTTTTATTTTCAAAAATTCAAATCTCGCCTTATATGAGAGCTATCGAGAAACTATTTATTGTTTTGTAGATTATTCATCAAGTGCTGTTCAACGATACCTCACAAGACATATATATATATATATCATCATATTCAGCTTTTTTCTATCCACTGCTGGATGAAGGCCTCCCCATTTTCTTTCCACATATATCAGTCTGCTGATATCCTTATCCACGTAGCTCCTGAAAACCGCTTGATTTCATCTACCCATCTTACATTTGGACGTCGTCTCGGTCGTTTCTTTTCTCTAGGAACACTGTAGTACATTTCTCGTCCACATTCCATCTGTTCTTCTAGCTATATGACCGGCCCATCTCCGCTTCATCTTCTTCGCACTCTTGATTACATCCTCTACCTTTGTTTGTGCGCGAATCCATTCATTTGTCTTCCTGTCCCTCCTGGTTATTCCTAGCATGCACCTTTCCATTGCTCTTTGTGTGACTCTCAATCTTTGAGTCGTTTGCACATTCAATGTCCAAGTTTCGCAGCCGTACATCATTACAGGTAAGACACATTGATTATAAACTTTACGCTTCTGACACATTGGAAGTTTGCTTTTGAAAATAAAGTGTAGTCTTTCAAAATAACTCCACGCCATTTTACATCTTCTATTTATTTCATCAGTCAACTTTGCATTCGATGTTTTAAGCTGGCCTAGGTAAACATACTCATCAACTATGCCTGTTGTCTTTCCGTTAATCTTCACTTCCTTCTTTGCAGCATGTTGGTTGTACATTACTTTTGTTTTACTTAAGTTCATTTTAAGGCTTATTTTCGAACTCTCGTTACTCAGTTCTTTCATCCTGGTTTGTAGTTCTTCTGCACTTGAAGCAAACAGGACTATATCATCAGCGAACCGTAGGTGATGAAGATATTCGCCATTAATTTTAATTCCAACTTCACCCCAGTTTAAATCTTGGAACACTCTCTCCAGGACCGCAGAAAACAGTTGTGAAGAAATTGAATCTCTTTGCCTTACCCCTTTTCCAACTTTAAATTTTTCACTTTCTTGATGCAGTCTAATGACAGAAGTGGCAGTCGACTAAATGGCTCGCAGTAACTTGATGTATGCACTTTCGATGCCTTGATGTTCAAGTGATTTAAGTACTGCTGACAAGGAAACCGAATCGAAAGGTTTTTCGAAATCTATGAATCCCAAACATAGTGGAAGTTCATATTCATTAGTCCTTTCCATAACTTCATACAATGTTTGTATGTGGTCCATTGTGCTAAATCCACGACGAAATCCATTGTGCTAAAGGCTTGTTCCCTTCCCTGGTTAAAATCTAAGTTACGATTCAAAATAACTTTGGTGAAAATTTTGTACAGGACTGACAGTAAACTAATTGGTCTATAGTTTTCGACGCGTTCTTTGACCCATTTCTTGTACAACAAAATGATAACAGCATTGTACCAACTTGAGGGTATTTCTCTCTTCCTCAGGCACATCGAGAATAATTTAGCAAGTTCCTCTTTCATTTTCTCACCTCCCCA
>JAGDQP010018773.1:0-11085 GCA_022664845.1 Lepisma saccharinum
ATGTAAAATCAAATGCTTACGTTGAGAAGTCTGCCTATGCGTCACTCCCTCAACCATAAACATTGATTAAATGGGTGTATCGGGAACTATTTCGATTGTGATTTGACTTACCTAAGCCGTTATTGCTTACATCATTACGTGTAGAGATATTACGTCATTTGTGACGATGCCGTCAAAACTTTGAGCTTCTGTAGCTCTAAAACTACGCATGGTTCGAAATTTCTTCAAAAGGAGGTTTCTTCACGTTTTGGTGACAGGAGTTAACTTTCAATGTTTTGCACTCAATTTTGTGTGCGCTCAAGTATACACAACTGCCAAGACCTACTCACAGTAAAATCGGAACAAACATTTTTTTTACTCCAAAAATTATATATTTTTTATCAGTGTGAGCACGACGATGATCATATGTTTCTGTGTTCTCCATGATGGCTGAATATTATGTAAATTGAAAGTAAATAATTTGTCTAACAATTAAGAAAATATCTTCTCTGAATCATTTAATAAATTACCTCCTTTCATTTTCTTTTCTTCCAGGTTCTGCGTAGGCGATAGGTTCTACTTGTGCGAAAACAAAATCCTCTGCGAATACGACTATGAAGAAAGGATGGTGTTTGCAAATATGGCGTATAACCCTCCTAGCATTGCACACATCAAGCGACAAACCACACACTTGCCGGTAACATCAGTATTTACAATTTAAAGGTGCATGTGAAAGAACAGCAGGGTCCAAAAAAAAAAAATATGTGAAAATGAGATGATGATGCCATTCATAAGTATCTTCAACACTGCAAGTTATGAAGGAGAACAATGAAATGAGTGCGAGTGAGTTATGAGGCCGAGGAGATAGAAAGGAAATGGAGTTGCAAAGAATTCTTTTTGTTCTTAAAAGCACTCTTTTTGGATCCTGTTGGCTTTTCCCCTGGACCTTTCAATTTCTTTATGTATTATGTATGTATGTATGTGCGTGTTCGTGTTCGAGAAAGAAAGATAGATAGAAAGGGAGGAAGGGAGAAAGAAAGAAAGACAGACAAACATACAGAAACAGAAGAGAGAAAGAAAGAAAGAGATAATTTGTTCTTTTTTATTTACGAGGGTTGATCCAAAAGTAATGCTTCCATTTTCTTCGGACACATTACAGCAGATACACCATTAAATAAAGCATAATTTCAGCTGTAAGATACTATTTTTCTAGGTAACCAGCACATTTCTCTACACCTTTTTGCCAGCGATGAACGAGAGCTTGTATGCTACGCTCGTAAATCACCCCCAACCGATTTAGTCAACTGTTTGACGGTTTTAATAACGTCATTATCTGTTGGCAAATTTTGTCCACGCAATGCATCTTTCATTGCCCCAAAAAGATAGAACTCTGACGGAGCAAAATCAGGACTCTATGGTGGATGTGGAAGGACAGTCCAGCCAAATTTGATAAAGTGTTCTAATGTGGTGATGTGTATGCATTAGCGTCGTCAATCGCACAAAACCTTTGCGATTTTCAGTTTATTTAACATGGGTTTCAATGCATTGAAACCAATATTTAGCTATATGCACAGAAATCTAGTTGTTATTAGCGAACTCGAACAGATAAGCTCTAAGATGCACCTCATTTTCTGGTGTGACATCTGTGCATGGCCGTCCAGAACGTGGTCTGTCTTTCATTTCACTTTCACCACTGCTAAAATGTTCTACTCACCGCCTCACTGTGCTAACATCCACTGTCTGGTATCCATAAAACTGCAGCAAATCGATGGCTTTCAATTGATGCATTTTTTCCGCCTGAAGAAATTCAATCACAGACCTCTGTTTCGTACGCACCTCTACGTCAGACTCCATTTTGATAAACTGCCCTTCTGCTGCTATCTATCGCACGACAACCAAACTAATAGGACATTAGTGAGAAGGTAAAAACTTTACTACAATACAACAAAATCCGGTTCTGATTGCAATGAGAAGAAAAATGGACGTATTTCTTTCAAAGCAACCCTCGTATTCAATAGACTGCTTAAATCGTAGCGTCACACTCCTCTGTTGCCATAGCATCGCTTAAACTTTTTCCAAACACAGAGGCAACAGAGGGAGTTCATGGTTGATGATAAGTCTCAGTTCAATGACCTTTATGTTCTTCGGGATTGTTTAGGGTTAGTGTAAAGTAATGAACTCTAACGTAGATGACAGCACTAGTTCCGTATGTCCCTTGTACGAAATTGCAATGTTGCTTCTACAGATTCAAGCTTAGAGAGTTCAAAGAAAGTTCATAACCATTTGAAGAGTTCAATCCGTGCTGATTTTGTATTCTTTGTTGAAATCGCTTGATTGTTGTTTTAAATATCCAGATCCATAACAATTAGACAGAATAAACCAGTAACAACTTTAATCCTAATTGAAAGCCTGTTCATTTGCAGTTATGTTTTTGTGAAACAAAAAAATATGTTCGATACGCTTAGAAAAGACAAAGAAATTATTTTATTCAGGGATCGTAACAAGTTACGGATTTTTATTCCGGAATGTTCTGTAATTTCAAGCACTGCTACACCAAAAGGAAAGGGAAAGGCTATTCGGAAAAGAGAAGACTAAACTTTCTTCCAAAGACCTACTTTATTAAGAGTACTCCTATTCCATTATGACGATGATGGTGGTGGTAGTTTCGTATATAATATTGCTTAGATGATCAGATAGGCAATCTTAGTGGAAAACTGATAATAAATGACAGTGGAATCCACTGACGTGCATCAGAAGTAGACAGTAGACTCGAAAGCGTTTTACGCCAAAAAGAAACAAACAGACTCCATATATCAGAACAGTACAAACCTTTCAAGGGAAAGTTCACACTTCGCCAAGGGTATTTAACCGCTAATGTAACAACGCGTTCAGTCACTCTCTCAGCTTTTAGTCACCCGATCTTTCTCTTTCTCTCTCTCTCACTCAATCTCCATCTTGATGGTCCAACCACCATCCCCTTTCTCTTTGGTTCCTTCCCCTTTCCCTCCCTCACTTGGCTTCGATTCCAATCCCTCCAGAATACCCTTCCTAAGTTCACATTTATTTGGTTCGATCAAACCAACACCCATCCACTTAAGCCCAAACTCAGATCGGATCTTGTTTTGTACTTCGTCTCGGGATCCGCTCATGAAGGAGAACGGGTGAGTAGGTCAGTGATACCAACTCTTATCTGATTGTAAGTACTACATATACCACAAACAAAATTGTCCTTTACTACAATGCGGTTGGTATTTGTAAAACCTTGAATAGACGAGACTCATCCACATGGCGCATAGTTTGGGAGGTGATTATTACTATCGAAAGAAGAAAAAAGTTCCTTTCAAGAAATGTTGAAACATTTATAGCTTCGAAGCTACAGGAGCTCAAAGTTAAGTCAGCATCGTCACAAATGACGTCATATCTGGACACATAACGGCGGAAGCGTTGTCGGCTTATCAAATCCCAATTGAAGTAGTATACTATACTTCATTTAAGTAATATTTATCATTGAGGTAGTGACACATAGACTGGTTTTGGCAACGTCATAATTTTATGGTCAAGGAATTAAATGATTTTAATATCGCAAGCATAGAAATCCCATCTAAGTTGCATTCGCCAATTATAAACATAGCTTACATAGGTGGATTGAGTACTACTTAAAAATGTGTTTTGCTAAATACGATAACGTGTGCTTCATTGTCGAGATATGACATTTTTGACGAAGCTGCTGTAACTCCAAAGCTAGTATGTTTCGAAATTCCTTTAAAGGGACGTTTTTCTTCTTCTTTTTTTTAATGTAAATAATACCTTCCCGAAATTTTGGGAACATCGCCTAGGATACATTATATCTTATAAGGCAAGCATAAATGTGTAGTAGGTAAGTAGATAGTTAGCTACTTATCCTGTCTTTTTAAAACTTGTAGTTGTATCCTTTACGTAATCGAAAATACTGGAATCAAACCCCGGTACAGTGAACTATATTTTATCTCGATTATCTGATATGCATCTAACAAGTATTTCTGAGGGCGTTAAATACATCCGTATTTTCATTAGACTGTAACAACAGGCCCAAATGATGTTGGATTAGCAAAACGTGTGTGTAAAAAGGTATGGAGATAAAGATGAAGGTGAAGAAGTGGCGACACCGAGTTAGTGGTCATCAGGAGACAAAATCAAACTACATGCAGGTGACTTCATTCAATAATTTCAATTCTAAAAATCTAAAGTTTATAGGAAGATAAATTGTCAGTGTTTACGCAAATAGGTCCTCAATAATATATCTCCTCTGAAAGAAGATTATCCAACCAGAAAAGGGATGGCTAATAACCAGTGAAGAGGAAAAAAAGTTTCTCCTACGCTACAACTCTGGTTTAACAGTACACAATGTTCTTGACGCAATGTCCAATCAGCGACAATTATTAGATGTCCATTAAGGATATAATGTTTTTGTATTGATCCTGGGCGGATAACATTTTGCCGAGACCAACAAGTCTAATCGGTTCTAACCACAACCCCGAATGGTACACTCTGGTTCTTAGAAAAGAACCGTTGTCCAAACGTTATAAAATGTGACAGCATGGAACATACATTACCATATGAACATATGAGATGTTCGTTTCAAAACTGCATTAACTTCTGGATTGATATTGTTCAACATTTTGGACATAGAAATCTTTCACATTTGTCATTTTTTTTCAATTGTAGTGTACAATTTAAAATGTTGATGTAAATGAACTACAAATTGTTGAGTTTGGTCGTAAACTTGAAATCTTGTTAATTATTTTTACCGTACTGCTATGTTGCAACCAGTTTCGCCTATAATTTGAAATCTTCTTCCGTAAATAATTTGAATCAAAATTTTGGCATTTCCCACTCATGGTCATCCATAATTGATATTATTTATCAGTTCCACTTTTCTGAGTTTTCGTATTCCTAACTGACTAGAATGAGTGTTTAGGAAGAAACAGATAGGTACGTGGATAAGCGTATAAAATGAACAGAGAAGAATCAGAAATGGAATAAAAGAAAAAGCAGTAGAGTAGGAACTGCAGATAAACCAGAACGTGTACCTAGCTTCAAGTCTTTGGAATGTGCTGCAATCTGTAGAACAATTCTGTCTATCTTTATGTATAGAAATCCACGTTGTTGGGCGAATATTCACCAAAGAAAGTGAGTAAGTTATAAAGGAAAATCCTCCCCTACCAAGTTCTCCAAGTCCTCCTCAATCTGGCGTAGCTCATTAAATAGCCATTGTCAATACGCGTAACATGTCTAAATCTCAAGTTCGATAAATACCTGCAACATAACCTAGCAGCGTACGTAACTCAGTTTAGAGCGTTGACTTAGCAATAGAAAGGTCTTGAAAGCGATCCCAGCCGCTGCCCATACTAACTGAGGTTTTTCCAGGATTTTTCCCAGATAAATGTCGGGAAGGTGCCTACAAACTAGACCCTAACCGACTACGTTCCAACATCCTCTTCCCCATCCTATCCCGGCCTAAGCCGTAGATGCCTAAAGGACTAAATAAATTCAATTCAATCTGCAGCATCCTTTTGTTGATGTAATTTGTTTCTGATTAGTCCTGTTGATGATATTCTTCCTAGGGTAACTCCTTACCAACACCTTTACAATGATACCAAAAGCAATTTCAGGAAATATCGGGGAAGTGGTATATTTCGAAATATATACATTTCCAAACAAATTACGTTTATAAATAAATAATTTTGCACAGCAACAAATCGCACTAATAATATCAAAGGTTTAATGATGAGTACAACCCTACTTTCACCATGTCAAGGTGAAAAATAAAAATAAACATACGAAAATGAAAACATGTACAAAGAAAAAATGTTCTTTTCTTAGTTATTCTTGTTTCAACAGGATAATCCACTTGCCATCCAGCTCAGATCACTATGAAGTGGTTGCAGGATCATTTCGATGAATTCTCAATACTGCATTGGTCACTAAACTCACCGGGCTGTAATCACATTGAGCATGTTGTGCCATGGGATCTACTACCATTTCACACATTGTACACCCGAAGTTGTAGTGAACATGGATCGAGTTGAATATGACGTTCAGGACCTCGTGAAATCCGTTTCCCTCACGACAACAAGTCGTGATCGATCAGAAGCTAGATCTAGATTAACCCGTTATTAATCATTTGCTCGTAATAAAATGATCGTTACAGTACCAATGAATTCCTTTCATTGAAATCTATACAACTTCTTAATGAGGTTTCAGATTTGTGCTTCATGGAGGTAAGGGAGCTAAGTTACCCATTTCGAATATTTTATTTCGTCGAGTTCAAGGGAGAAGGGCGTAGGTGTATTTGATTTCCATATGAATTTCTCCCTTATAACTTGAAAGCGACAATTTGATTAGAGGAAATATGCATTTCCCCTTGTGATTATATCTCCAACCACACAGCGGTGTTGGTTGGGTTTCGTATAAGGAAGGGGATGATGATGTAATTTGTAACCACAACGCAAGAATTGAATTTGAATTTATTTTGTGGCCATTTAGGCTCCGGCCGGGATAGGGTTGGGGAAAGAAGGTGGGAATGAGTCGTCCAGAGACGAATTTGATGTTACCATCTCGGAATTTTCCTGGTGTGACTGAGGAAAACCCTAGAAATTCCAGAAAGCAAGACAAAGGCTGTGGAAACTACTTATATTTACGTATAAGGAAGTAAAGTATAAAACATAATAATAAAACATTGGAGAATGACAAATGTGGAGTTATTCATTAAGTTTTTAAGTCTTTTTGTGAATCGATAAAAAAAATTGAAAAATATATTGATTAAATATAGTGCATGGGCGTCAAACGGGACATTAGCAAATTGTGATGAAATAAAGTAAAAAATTTTCGAAACCTTGATCCAGAGAAAAGAAAGTACTAGAAGAGGAAGAGAAACATGAGCTATACTGGAGGAAATAAAAGATTTCATGAAAGTGGTTGGGGCATTTTTAACGTAGTACGATCGTAGATATGGTCGAAGAAAGAGGAAGAAGAAGGATTTAGATTATTTCCAGTATACAGAACAGAGAAATCACACGTTAATAAAAAAAGAAAAAGCATGAAGGAGATTAATTAACGGAGAAGTTTAAACGTTGCTTGAAGCACCTTTCACTATCAACAAAACATTAATTGAACATTTTTTCAGAAAGCCAGCAACCCTCAAAAGTGGAAAACATCCTACAGAGAGACACCAACCCTCAAAACTAGTGCATATTCTACTGAAAGGCCAACCCTCAAAAGTGGAGCATATTCCCAGGAAGAAATGAACCATAAAAGGTAAAGCCATTTTTTCAGAAAGACACAAATTCTCAAAGTGGAGCACATTCTCCAGAAAAGATATAATCTTCAAAATAGGAGCACATTCTCCAGAAAGATACTAATCTTCAAAATAGGAACACACTCTTCAGAAAGATACCAATCCTGAAAAGTGGAGCACACACTCCAGAAAGGCACCAACACTCAAAACTGGAGCATATTCTACAGAATCTACAGAAAGGCACCAACCCGCAAAAGTGGCGCACTTTCTCCAGGATGACAATCCTCAAATGTCGAGCACATTCTGCAAAAAGGCACCAACCCTCAAAAGCGGAACACATTATACAGAAAGGCATCAACCCTCAAAAGTGGAGCATATTCTACAGAAAACGATCAATACTCAAAATTGAAGCATCTTCTACTGAAAGGCACCAACCCTGAAAAGTGCAGCACAGTTTCCATAAAAGCACTAACACTCATAAGTGAACCACCAGGAAGGCACCAACCTTTAAAATGGAGAACAATTTCCAGAAAGGAACTAATCCTCAAAAGTGGTGGAGCACATTCTGTAAAAAGAAACATGGTAATAGCTGTTTCCTAAACTTTAGAGAAAACTTGATATCTGTGCACTGAGAAACTTTTCTTAGAAATGAGATATCAGTATTCCCAATAAATTAAAAATAAGAGCATAGCGCTTTGGACATAGGATGAGTGATCTTATTTCTTAGTCAAGGCGTTCTCATTTTCAATTAAAGAAGGATGCTGATATCTCATTCTAAGAAAATTATTTGTAGGTTCAAAGGTAAGAAATTGTTTCTCAATTTTTAGAAACCGTTTTTTCCTTGATACAACTCTTGAAAGTGCAGCATCATATTCTTCTGAAAGGAATCAACAGTAAAGAAAAACTACCACATTTCTATGATTAAAGTATTTTAAGAGCTTTTCTTTTGTTCACACAAATAGCCTATAACATGTTTCTGTTGCAGTATCTGTTATGTAATTACCGTATATCTATCGATACAGTTTGTATTTATCTTTAGCTGACGTTTTCTCTGGTCAACTACCATATTGATTGGTTCTTTTATGCAAATTTTAGTCCAATGTTTGTAAGGTAGTAATAGATGTAATTGTGAGTATATTTGAGTCTTTTACGGTGACACCCAAATTTATTTATAGCTTTTTGAAAAGTATGTTTATTCTAAATACATTTATGATACGAGAAATAAGTTTTCTCAGACTCAATATTCTTCAAGTTGTAAATAAATGCTCTTTGAAACAGATTCAAACTAGACTATGCATATACCGGGTGGTTTCGAGTCTCCGTAGCAGGGCTTTAATTTGGCCCCTCTGGCAAACAGAGCTTCGAAACAATAAAATGCACATACCAAACTGCACCTACAGAATCACATGGTTATGTTGCTGAAAGCAGTGCCGTCCACGGAATGGGACAACTTCAAAATTTAAAAAAAAAAATGGTTGATTTTGCTTTCTTTGAAACAAACACGAAATTTCGAACAACTTTTAGAGGAAACACTTTTTTATTTCTCACATCTTTGGCAGTTACAAAAGCTATAAGATATAAAAAAGTGTTTCCTGTAAAACTTATTCAAATTTCTTGTCTGTTTTAAAGAAAGTAAAGTCAACCATTGTTTCTATTTGAAATTTTGAAGTTGCTCCCCGTAGCACTATTCCCGGGACGCCCCTGTTTCCTAAAATTACACCGTTTAATTTCTCGTATCCAACTTCTTAATTTACATTAGCTTTAAACGAAACCTTTATTTACTATTCCCTTAAAGTTACAGCATCCGGAAAGTCCCGAAAACCCTCTACCTACATCATATCGTCGCGTTAAAGACGGAAGCGCTTAAGTGTACTACATTTCTATATAACTTAAGCACATATGCCTTAAAAACTACAATATGATTGTTGAACTACTAATTACTCTTATTGTTGCCAAACGGCGTGAGATATCAAAAAGTGTTTCATCTGAAAGTTCAAAATTTAGCACTTGTCTCAAAGGGATCAAAATCAACCTCTGTTGCCATATACAATTTTAAAGTTGCCCCCTTCCCCCCCCCCCCCCGTAGAGCTATTCCCGGGTTGTCACTGCTTTCATCCACAGTGCTTCTCCATGTGCACTTTGGTATGTACATTTGTTTGCTTAAAAGATCTATGTGTAATAGGAGCCACGGTACAGACATTCAGAACCACACTTTTTATGGTCATCCAGTTTGGCACATTTCCTTGTAAGGATCCAGTGTTAAAACTGTTGTTTTTTTTATTCTACAACCTCGTGTTGTGGTAAAGAATTGCTCACAGGAAATGGTGTAGTAAAGAAAGTAGATAGTTGGCAACACTGAACTGAATTGAAAGGAGAAAAAAGACACGCTTGAGAATTCCTAAAGGAGGCTTGCCTCTCTTGAAAGCCCTTCTTCCTTACGGCCCTTACTATGCAAATAGAGTTCCCTTGTCGTTGGACCCAATTTAACGGGTCTATCTAAGACAACAGCGTTGCAATTATGTTGTGGGTCGCTAATTCCTCCTTCAGAAGTGGCATTGTGGGGGCAAAAGGAGGAGGCGGCAAAGAGGGAGAATCAGCTTTGAAAGGAGCCTGACGAGAAGGAGTGGATTATTCGCAAAGATGATGGAAGTGGCCTGTTTATTTTCTCATGTTCCGACAGCAAATGGACTGCCTGTAGGGTGGTAGATGCAAGTAACGGCGGGTAACAAGGGGACAGTGGTGGTAACTTTAATCGGCTCTGCTTCTGCAGGGTCAAGATACAACCTCCCCTGTTAACTCTTTCCCTAACCCCCCACCCCCACCCGTATCCGATCTTCGTATAACAAGGACTTCACTTCCTGGGCGCTGGAGTCACAAACGATAAGTGCCAAGTTGCAAGATTGGAAAAGTTTTGTTTGACAAACTTTTCGGTCAGCGGTTATCGATGTTGCTTACCTATCGGATACTACATGAACTTCCACGTAATTCGATCTCTGCTATTCAAACACTTCAATCATTTCAGCTGTTCTTCCCTCTCCCCTCTCCATCTTCCTTCAATTTTCCTCTGAGCATACATCTTAGACATTTATATATAGACATAGGTTGTCAATTTGCATGTGAAGAGTTCTATGACGACACTCTTACGTTAGTGAAGAACTCATCTATTCTGCTCAAGTGGAAATGAAGAAGAAAACTGTAGGATTTACAATTTAGCTTCTATCAACTGGAAAAACAAGTTTCCGAATTAATCACTTATTTTAAGGCAGATGTCACAAACTGATGGCCCGCGAGCCTTATGCGTCCCGTTAAGAACTGTAAAGCGACTGACAGAAATTGACACTACCAAATTGTTTCTCTTCATTTACACTTATAATCAGATTTTAATTTTATAAAATAATTATATAATTTATATTACTTTGAATATATATCTCTTTGGCTTACGGAACTCGTAAGTTGATCGCCGAAGTAATAAAATAACAAGTATTCGCCATTAGATTCTATTCTGGGCAAGATCAAGCCAGTTTTCATCACGAACACCTATCTAAAAGCTCTTCGAATATTGTCCTCTCAACGACGTCTCGGTCTTCTCAACGGCCTGTTTCCCTCGGCTCCCAACCACGATACCTGAGAGCTAGAAGTGTGTAAGTCACAACCCTGGTTTTCAATAGAAAACATCTTCCTTTTGTATAGAAACTCAATGGACAGACTACATAAAGGACTTACTTATACACATTAACATGTTCACAACAAGATTCAAGAAAACAGCATGTGAGACCTTCGGAATGCTGTACAAAACGGCTTTGATTGCATTTTGGCCAACATTGGACTTA
>JAGDQP010018773.1:11185-21791 GCA_022664845.1 Lepisma saccharinum
TAGTATTACCACGAGACGAGACGAGACAGAGATCTCGTAATATAAAATATACATCTTTTCGAGACGAGACACTCTCTGGGCAAGATATTTTCGGGGCGAGACAGCCTAAATCTCGTCTCGTTGGCAATACTACATACGAACTACATACGGCCTGCCCAAATTAGTCGTCGAAATTTCACCATTCTTAGAACATCGTGCATACTAGATTTAACGTTATTAGAATGTGTTGTGGTTTTTATAATGTATTGCAATGTCAAGAGATAATTTTATTACTCTTGCAAAATTCAGTGTATTCTTTATTTTGTGAAATGCCACTGCTTCTTGAAAGTAAACGGACTTCCTGTACGGATATTGCAATGCTCCGCCACCGAGGATTTCCCAGTACTTGCCTTATTACAATTATAGTTTTGTGTTCTTTAATAAACCAAATAAAGTAACATAACTATTATTGTCGTCTCTGTGAACTCTAACAATACACCAAATCGTAGTTGGATATTGCATCTATTAACTTAGGAGAAACTTTTCGTTACGGATAATTTCTTCACAGATAAAATTGATGTCTGCTCTTCATTTTCTCTAGCATTTTGCTTAAGCTCTTAGCTTTTGTAGTGGCATTAGCGAGAAAAACCTTTCTCACCAGTTACCCCTTTCAATTATACATATAGAACTACTTCCTCAAAGGATAGTTTTTTTCCTTATTAATAATGGACGGACGAGTGAGGAGCGTAGTCCTTCACATGAAGCTCTTCTGGTGTATCTACATATATTAGATGCAGCGCTGATTAATCATAGCTACCCTTTCGGTCTAATTCTCTTTCTTGATTGAGGATGTATGAGTGGGTCTCTAAAGCAATTTCTAAAGTAAATCTGCAACAGAAATTCCGTAGAGTTTTGTGGGCTTCAGCGACAATAAAAATTTTGTTAAAAAAAATTCTATCCACGAGTGTAATTAGTTTTCGCTATTTCCTCGAATTCTCTTCCTCTTTCTCCTTTCTCGGTCTTCATCTCATCTCTTCCTTTTCAACAGTCGCTTCATTAGAGAGAGAGAGAGAGAGAGAGAGAGAGAGAGAGGAATTCTGTCAGCAAACATAAAGGAGAGGGAAAAAAACAAGATGGCTTCTCCGTCGTCGTAGCATAAGATGACTTGGCAGCCCCCAACACACACATACTATAGAATTGGTTGGAGAACAGAAGCGAAAGGCAGTCAGTTGGTTTGTGGGGGATTTACCGGAGATGACTACAAGTCTTATCACTAATGCGAATCTCTTATTAACTACATTGTATTATGGCGTATGATCGCTCTTATCTTAGAAGAGAAATATATGAATACGCACTGAACAGAGAGAGAGAAATTTACCAGGAGGAACCACAACAATCTCTCTCTATTTAGGCTAGGAAAACAGGAAATCTAATCGTTGATGGAGAGACGTATAAGGGTGTATTTGTTTCCCGTATAACCACAACATGGGAACAACGTCAGCTTAGAAATTTAATAGGAATATGATCTCATGCTTTTGCTCTTTTTTTTTACTATTTGTCTTGCTGATAATTTTCTGACTTCCATCTGTGTTCTTGTACCTTCATCCTTTGATGCGTCAGCAGAGGTTCATATAAGCTCCACGCGTCAAACGATGAATTGAGAATTTGAAAGGTTGATATCAACACAGTATTCTATATCAAGAAATGGTTGGTTCGTACTTTAAAATTAATTTTGTATCAACTGAATAATCATCTGTGGCCAAAACCTGTCACATGTCAAAGGGATGACATATCTAGGCAGGCAAGGAATCAAGGATATCGGGCCTGGGACTACATTTTGGATAGCACCTCGTTGTTCGTCTGATTGGGCTAAAGAAAACGTAGGATAACCTCAGGCCAGGGTGACCAGCGTGAGCGGAACTTGAATCAAAGTCAGCGTCCATGATCGCTGAACCACGGGGAATGCAAGATTACATTTCTTGTAATATAATCTGGTGCTGCAGAACAAAAACTTGAGCTCTATGAACTTGCAAGCTGATAAAATTTGAATCTTGTTGGGGTTTAAAGTAATAGTTATTTATTTATTTAAACTCATACGAAAAGTTCCAAATCTCTACAATTCAATACCAAAAGATTAACTTCACATGCAAATAGCATTCATTACTCAAGCCCATCTTCTTATAAGCATTTAACATAACAGGAACTAATGTAATACAATAGAATCCAGTATACATTATTCAGATACATGCATTAGGTTGCATTAAGCTTGTTCCAGACCAATATATTATGACAATCCCAGAACTAGTAAGAACCCCAAATATTACGTCAACAGTCTTATTCCCCTAGTCAAGAGGAGCGGAGATATCATTTCAGCGATGACAATCTAATAGAAGAAGGATATAAGTTCAATACATGCAATAATTCCAATGGTTAGTAATTTCCTTCTATCAATGCTCGTGCATATTAACATACAAGCAGCTACTACACATTAGTACATGCAAACATACATATTACCATAGAACTCATAACAGATAGACTTAGCACGCTTCCCCATTTCTTGCTGCGATAAAACTAATGGATTTTTGTTCCGAGCATGTGATTTTGAATTCATCCGCTAGGTAGCTCTGGGATAGACCTCATAATAGAATATAACGTCTATCCCAGAACTACCGAGCGGATGAATTCAAAATCACGTGCTCTGAACAAAAACTCACTAGTTTTAGCGCAGGAGAAATTGGGAAGCGTGGTAAGTCTATTTATTATGAGGTCTATGATAGTACCATATTTCCTCATATAACACTAGATGATGTATCCAATTCAGCATCCACTAAAGACCAGAAGATCCAAGAGCCTCATATGCATTCACAGACGAATATTAATAACTATTAGACAATGGACATCAATACATTCAACCACAACAAAAGCAAAACGGCACAACTTTAAATATTTAAAATCAGAAAGGAAGAAATGTTCTTATTCTTATTCTTAAATACAGCTTAATCAAAGCTCGCAACTTACTTATTTGAAACCCTGCAAACCTGAATTTTATTTAAGACCTTTAGGCAACTTTGTCTCAGTCCGTCAAGGTGATAGAGAAAGATATGTGGTAGAATGAAAGAGAATCATCGTGTAGTAACTTTATCTTTCATTCTTACCAAATACTTGTTAGGGAAAACATTTTATTGGGTAAAGCAATATTAAATTCTGAACTCGTTGTAAGTATTTTTATTCTGCAAAAAGAAAAGAAAAAACAAATGACAGGCACCAAAAACAAAATTCAACGACTACAACATCTAACAAGGTACAATTGTAAAAAAGCATGATTCGAATTCATAGACAAAAGAGGTAGCAGAGAAACAGAGGAGAGTGTGGGGGGGGAGAGGGAAGAGGTTAGAAAAGGAGATGAGAAGTTAAAAGTAATTGAAAATACCTAAAACCACGTAAACGCCTTCCAAGTTTTAATTACATTTAGCGTTAAAAAGGACTGTTTTTTTTCTTCTTTTCTAAAATGTTTTTTTTAAACCAATTTCTTCATTTCTACTTTTTCACCCCCTCTACCATGTCCCTCTTTATATATACACATATATTGATCTTGTTCATTAAGAAAAAAAAAAGAATAAAAGCGAGGGTATACATTTTTAGAAGAAATGAAAACCGAGACAGATTTTTTTTTAACATTGAAAAAAAAATATATAAGAAAGTTTAAATAAGAGTCGTTTGTCGATATCTATATTAGAATACTTCTTTTTTTGATATAATTAGAAAATTTTCTTACTTTACTCGTTTGGGGGATTTATATGGAAAGGGTGTAGCTTGTATAACATTGCTGAAAGTATTAATTAGGGTTGGCATTTCTAACCAATAAAGGAAAGAATTTCTTCTTAAAAATAAAACAGCTGAAACACACCAGTACTTTAGATTACGACAAACCGAAAGTCTTTATTAACTCCAAAACTTTTTTTTCTTAATTGCTAACTAACAGTAGATAAAGTTATGGGTAGAACTAAGAAAAATAAGCAGAATTAAATTAATGTTAATTCAACCGTAGCTTCCATGTCTTATTAAGTAAGTTTGCACTTATATATATATATATATATATATGCATTTTGTTTCTCTAATTTTGTTTATTGATAGATGAGACTATAGGATGCAAAATACGAAATGGTATCAGCAGAAACAAAAGCTGGAAGAAGGTCACAAGATACAGAAATAGGTGAAGTATCGTTCAAAACATGCATACGAGTAACATTTAGACATCTGTGGAACGTAATACATAACGAAAAAATTATCCATGGAGCAACCAGATCATATTTTGCAAATATTTAACCGTTGAATAATAAACACGGATGTCCAAGAACACCAAATTAATGTATATATCTATACAGAGTGATTCAGAACTAAGTACATTACTTTCGGGAGGTGATTCCTGGCATGAAAAAAATGAAAAGAAAAAGAGTTCCTACAAGCATGGGCGAAATTTCACTTCGTTAATGGACATACAGCGTTGCCAACTTGCAGCTCAAAGGCGACGCCTACAATACAGGAAAAATGAATAATTCTCAACAAATCAGAAACGATGCATTAAATAAAAGATTTCTTTAGCGGAGATTTGCTTCTAACAAGATGGTGGATATCAGCAATGAAAACACAATGCCACCGGTTTGTGTCAGTGTTGTCAGTCTGGTATGATGTTTAAAATTTTCAAATAGTACTGTGTCTTGTTATTATATATTTGACATCCACTAGTGATGATTATAACATACGTAAATCACGTGTTGCAAACTGTAGATAAGGCACGAGATGAAATATCCTAGGAAATATGTACTTTGTCTAAGATCGCGAAAATCTTTCGTTTCGGGACATGTGGATAGGACGCCTTCAACAGATAATTCACTGCATTACGAGGTACACATGCATTCCTATCCACATGTGCGGCAACGAAAAATTTTCCGGACCTTATACAAACTACGTTTTTTTTTTTTCAGAATATTTCATAACACTGTGGAATGTGCTTTAGGTATTTTATTTATCCTCACTAGTGGATGTTAAATATGAAATAATACGATGTAGTACCACTTGAAATTTTTAAACGTTATACGAGTTGTCAACTCTGACAAACAGGTGACATCTATTCTTTCATACTGCCTGATAGCAGAAAGATTTCTCAACCAAAACTCTCCGCAAGAGTGGAGTGTCTGGGCCTCGTAACCAGCAATGAAGAGTTTGGAGAGTGTCTAGGCGAGAGGAACATTCCATAAACACAGAGAATTGGCCGTACCGTGATGGTGTAATTGGTAGCATACCTAGCCGGCAACTGGGAGATCCGGGTTCGAGTCCCGGTCGCGGCGGCTGTCAACTTTTCTGTCTTCATTTCAACAGGTGATACCGTGTTTCCACTCTTGGTATCCAAGATGTGGTTAGAAACAAATTCCAGAAAATGAAATCGTTCATTCAATCCATCGTTTCTGATTTATTGAAAATGACTCATTTCTCCTCCATAGAAGGCATCGAATTTCGGCTCCAAGTTGCAAACGCTGTATCTCCAAAACGAGCTGAAATTTCACTAATGTTAATAGGTATTTTTTCTTGTTTCGATATCAGAAAAAAAACCACTAAATTAATGTACTTAGTTCTGAACCACTAATCAAAAGTTGTGTAACGTATGGATGGGGAGCTTGGAACCGTGACAACAATAGATGGAAATAGAGTCTGATCCGAACATTCGAGAAACACAATGAAAAGAACACTTGGAACAAATCTAAGAAAACAATACGAAGAGAAGCTGATACAATCATGAATTTAAAGAAACATTAGACGAAGATACCGTTACACTTATTAAATCTTAAATATGATGAGAGTTAGGACATGCAGAACGTATGAAGCAGTGATTCCGCCAGATCTCTCCCCCCCCCCATGTGGGAAGGTGTCATTCCCCCAAAATCCGTGAGAACATTTCCCCCATAACTTTAATATTTTTGCGGTCAAAAATCGATAGAAATAGTGATAAAATCTACTTCCCCTCCAACCCAATATACACCCGGAACTGAAAATCCTGGCGGAATCATTCAATTCTTTGATATATTTTTAAAGAAATATTAGATTTCGATATGAAAGGAAGGAAGACCGAGGAGAAAATGGACAGAAGAAATTAGAAATGAATGTAAAGGAATAGATGCAGACGAAGAATATAAAGAAATGAAGGCTGATAATAGAAGAGGCAACAGTTCACTCACAGTTGTAGTACCGGGTGGTTAATGTAAGGAAGCTGAAGCACGTGTGTTTATTGTTTTAGGTCCCTTAATAACGAAGCTATGAACAGGAACCTTATAAACTCGCTCAGTACGTTCGTCCGTCTGTGTACAAACAGTAAATCCCAGGAATCCCCTCGCTACAAGATGTAAAGTTTGGTTGAGAAGTCGATGGAAAGGTCTTCGCTAGACTAGCTTAGATTCATGGAATCGTCTTTATCGGTACAGTGGGACAGTGTTACCAGCACATTTTTAAATTATTTTTTTTTTAAATGCTTTCATTTCTTTAGAACTATCTGCACCAAAAATGACAAAAAACGTTATTTGATGTCCCGGCCCCAAAGATCCCATTTGTGAGTGTTGCCAACAAATTTAGCATAAACATTATTCAACATAATAAAGTACTGTCTGATTCCTCGTTTCTAAGCACCTTGCTTGTCAGCGTTGCCAACGAACTTTAAAATGCAATTTTTCAATTCTGTTCCATATCGTTTGACGTATCCGCACCAAATTTTGCATAAATATTATTCGATAAGATAAATAATACCATGGATGTTCCGGTCTCTAAACACCCACTTATTAGTGTTGCAAACTTATTTTATATATAAAAAAATATATATTTGTGTGTCTGAGATGTTATCAAGAGACCGGATCTTTCGCGCTTGTTAGTAGACGCAGAGTTAACTTGTTGAAATGTGAATTTTTAATACCAACTTCTTTTTGTCGAACTATCTCGTGATGATACAGTATTGTCGTGGTCATAAGTTGCACATACGTAAGTATAGGCACAGGGGCCAGAACACCAAGGTAACCTCTCATTTTATATTGATTGGTAAATACACAACATCATTACCAGCTTTTAGACCAGAATCTATTTAATATCTTATTCCATTTAAAATGAGGTTTCTTTTTTAAAAAATAAGGTAGTATCTTCTAAAAGGTTGATTGTTTTAGATTAAAGTCAAGTTCTACTGAGAAGCTTGGTACGCTTACGTATCCGAATTTTGAATTTAAATTTAGTTATGGCCTTTAGGCATCTATGGCTCGGGGCAGGCTCACCTATCTGACGAGAATATGTTAGCGGGAACATGAAACAGCTAGCCACCGCTGTCAAATCTCTGGGCAAGGTGAACTTAGTGCTCTCACAAACAGATCGGGTCAGCTTGGACCAGACCAATTCGGGTCCCGGGTTGGGTCAGGTCAGATCCACTTGGAGCATAAGTCAAGTTGGATCACGGGTCCGGTCGAACCTGTTCCCTTGCGGGTCGGGTCGTTGGTCGGATCGGGTTGAGAACACTAGGTGAACCGATGGTAGCTTGCCATTGCCTTCCATTGGATCAAGATTACGTTATAAGGACAGGACCTACAGTTTAACGTGGGATCCAAACCACTTGTGTCCACAACGAGAATCGAACCCGGAGACAGTTTTAATTTTATATTGTAAATGGCGTAGATAGAGAATGAAATTTATTTTGTGTTAAACGTATAAACATCGCAACTTCTTCGCAGCCGCAAACATAAGTACTTGGGGTAACTAGAAGTAGCTTTTTAAGTGATTGGAAAGTATATAAGTAGGTTAAAAGGATTCCACTGTCTCTAAATACTTTTTATATGGAGTAGTGGTCGTGGTAACTGAACGAATTTGTAATTTTCTGTTAGTTTAAAAACGATCAGAACTGGGTCGCGAAGTAGAACTAAATTCTGAGACCAAATTCTCGCTCTAAAGCCACTGGATACCTTCACAGCAACACGAAAAGCATGGCGAGAGACTTGAAGATACAATCACAATTATGGTATAGTTCTTCACTCTCTCGTGCAGACCCCCCTCCCCTCCCCTTCGCTCTCCCCTCCATTTCTCCAACGTTTCATGCACAACAATCACTCGTCTTCCTTCACACTCAGAGAATGGTTAGTACCGCAAGTCGTTACCGATCTTTTATTGGCGCCACCGTCGACGTTAACGACCGCTTGAAAACAAAACACGACCGACTTCACTACGCCCTTAAATTAGAATGAAGTTGTTTGAGAAGGTGTGTAGGTGTGGGGGAGGTAAGAAGACAGTGGCGGATCGGGTAGAGAGGGAAGAAGACTCAGGGTTAACTCAGAGTTTGGAGGAAAAAGGAAAAGAGTTAATGTAACGAAAAAGAAAAGCAGGTAAAAGATAGAAAAGCCGTTTTCGCTGAAGGTAGAAAAAGACTGTTTTCTGCCTTCTCTGTTGCCTTCATTACCTTAAGAGTATTTTTTCCCTCTTCGTTTTAGCGGTAGATTCAATTACGAAAATCGGTGTGTATATATTATGCTCAGTGAGTTAACGGGCGGGGAATGCACTTTAAACACATTCACCTGACAGTAACGATCTCATTTGCTAAAGATTATTGCGGTCCAAAATGATGCTCGGTATTTTAAACTCTTCCTCTTCCGTTTGAAGAACAACAAAAAGAAATCATCCCACGGAGGGAGGAAAACAAAATAAACAGAACTTTCCACTCTCCTTATTTCTTCTTTTACTTTGATGTTCTCCACAACTACACTTTACTGCAACTCTCTCTGTATCATGACGGAATTTGCGGACAATTTATATGACGTAGTTATCTCTTGAGAGATTGATTGGTCGCGATTTACTTAGGACCGCTATTACAAAGTAAAACCAAGAGACAATTTAATGGGAAAGTCTCATTCAGTCTTTATCACTGTCTCTCGTACTCTTGAGTTATTTAGGAAGATTATTTTGAATGGCCCCATTTGTAGATTTCTCGTTACTTTCTTTTTTTTTGGGGGGGGGGGGGTCAAATTCGATCCTTGTACTGTCGGCCGAATCCAGCAACTTACTAGGCTTCTGCAGTTCGTTTAATAAAATTGTGTTCTCTTCTATTTAAAAATAAAACCTAGAAAAACAGTAAATTTAATTTATACATATTACCATGTAAATAACACCACTGAGCTAAAATAAACTGGCTGTCGCGACAGGCTTTTAAGGACCTTGGTCTGTCATACGGCTGAATTGCGTTCAAGTAAAAAAGGTAGGCTCGGCGTAACGCCTCTTCGTAGCCGTGTGTCTGACTTTCATGACCACAGTCCGCTACTTGTTTCATTCAAGTAGCTCCCCAATTGTCCTCACGATGCTGGCTCAACACCGAAATTTTGAGACCCCGCCGGGAACCAAACCCGGGACCGCTTGCACTGAAGTCGAGCGCGCTATCGAGTAGGCCACGCAGGAGGATCAAATAATACAATTATCGAAAAAATCCGAGTTCCCGAGTAAACTCAGGCGGGAGATCTTTATATTTTTTTTTATATTGTATTTGTGAAAAAAATTAGCTGTCGTCATCACAGCTGACACGGGTCACCGGGTCAAGTTCCGGATCAAGATCAGATCTGGTCACCAAAAGTGACCCAATTTCAGCTATGCCTGTAATGTCGGTCAGATCTGATAACTTACTACATTTCTTCAGTTAGATTAATAATAAAATTGTATTAATCTGGGAAAACATTAATTTAATGTGTATCTATCACAGTATAAACAATACCACTATCAAAATAAGATAAAATCTAGGTTGAAGAGTAAATTGGACGACACGATAGAAGGAACACTTATGATCAAGTAACAGAGTTTGGGAATGATTAATTATATTTATCTACTCGAGTAGGTTCTACAAGACTAGTATTTTAAGCCTAAACTCAGTCTTCGTTATTTACCTGCTACGGTTTGCTGACTTCGTGTAAGCATGAAAGAAACGGTAATGTTTCAAATAGCGCTCCCACTGGCCATTCCGACTAAAGTTTATCAGGACTTTCCTTAGTTCCATTATGCGAATGCCGGGATGACACCTTCAATAAAAGCTCTGGCAAATCACAGTTTAATTTTTTCTTCTAAGACAATAGTAAAGTTTAAGACGTGACGGCCTGTATCTTACAGGCGTTGAAGAGACCAGAAATGCAAAGTTTCAATAATAAATATATACAGTATGTACCACTTTTATTTGTATCCGACGACCACAGGTAAAACAGAAAAGTCTAGGAAATATATATAACGGTTGGAACTACCGTCAGGGCACACGTTCTACTTCAAAAGAACAGAAAATGGCAAACCGACAGGCGTTGGCTTTATAATTAATAAAGGCCTGAAGACTAGGATCACAGAAATGGAAGGAATTTGAGATAGAATCGCAAAAGTAGTAATAAAGATAAACAAGGGATATAGTATGGAAATTATATAAGTGATGCTCCAACAACGTCACATCCGGAGGAGGAAGTCCAAGACCTATACGAGGAGATTTAGAAGATTTTAGAGAGTAGCAAATCGCATTAGAGAATTGTAATGGGAGACTTCAATGCGAAAGTAGGAACCAAGCAGAGCAGTGACACGAAAATGGGAAACT
>JAGDQP010018774.1:2298-35960 GCA_022664845.1 Lepisma saccharinum
GTTGTAACAAAATAAGAGTATTTTCATTTCAAGTGGTGTCTATAATGGTCATGAAAATGGGGACATTTGAATTTGAATTTATTTATTGCCTTTAGGCATTTATGACTCAAGACGGAATAAGGTAACAGAAAGGATACGGGAAGAGTCTACCAGGGCCTAAGTTGAAGGTATCATCCCGGCATTTACCTTGTGTGACTAAGCAGCAAACCGCAATCAAGATGATCGACCGCTGGTTACGAGTCCCAGAAACTCCTGAATGCGAAGCGAACGCTCTAAGGTGAAAATAGTGACATTCCAGAGCTTTACCTCGAGGTGGCTGGAAGTTAGAGCGCTCCCTTTCTGTGCCCGTGGTCACGGGTTCAATTCCCGCTGGGTCCATTCAACGGAGTGGTTTGAAGCCGCTTTATCAAAAACTGTAGGTCCCGTCCTTAGAAGCTTACCAGCTCGTTTATGAACTTAACAACAATTAATTAATTCATACATTTTACTCAGTTAGTGGTATCAAGATGCATACCACCTACAATATTAAAATAGTATTATGAAACAACTACTATAGAAATTGCTTATTTTTGTAGTACCTAGTATAGTTTCTATAAGGTAAAATATACTTCATTTTGCCACCACGCATTATTTCTCTGTTTTTTCTTACATAGCTGAAGTTTAGTGGTGTTCTCTGCAAGAAGGTCACATGCATGGAATTTTAATTTACTACTTTTCCAGTATTTCTTTTTTATTTGAGTTACAAAATCTAATTAAAATTGGTACTAAAATAACAGTATTTAATATGGAATAAGTCTTAGTTTAGTCAAGGTGATTCAATAACATTTTGAAGATTCCTATGTTTTCAACATCGATTTTCCACAGGTTGGAACTTGGGAGAAGTGCTCTTCTTGCACCCAACCCTTCAGTTCTCATTGTGGTCACGTTGCTTGCATTTGTATACATGTGACTCATCTTTCTTTACTTTACATCTATGGTCTTATTGTTTCAGCTTTTAACACGTTTTTATTAACTCACTTTCTTGTCTATCTGTTCGGTACAAAATATAACAAAATAACAGAAAATCAACGCGCTTTCTGTCTGTCTGTTCGGTACAAATTTTGCAATCGATTTTAAACCAACATCTTGATAAGCTAGAGGCTTGAAACTTAAAACTTAGCTCAGAACTGGATGACAATGCAATATTAACTTATGACATTTTGAAAAAGTCGCCATCTTGGATCCAAAATGGACGCCAAACCCATTGTTGTGTAGAATACACAGCCTAAACCATTGGGGCTAGCGAAGTAAAATTTGGTATGAAGGTACATTATCACTAGTAGGCTACGAAAATATTACCAAATTTCTCCAAAGACGCCATCTTGGATGCAACATGGCGGACACGAAAATTCATTTTCTACACCGTTTGAGCTAGAGATACGAAATTTGGCATAAAGGTGTATCATAACAAATAGTTTAGGAAAATATTACAACATTTTTAAAAAGTCGCCATTTTGGATTCAAAATGGCCTCCCAAATATCATTTTGCACATCATTAGAGTTAGAGAAATGAAATTTTAAACGAAGGTGTATCATCATGAGTAAGTTACGATAATATAATAAAACGTTAACAAAGTCGCCATCTTTAATCCAAAATGGCCGCCAAAACATTTTTTCCAACCACTGAATCTAAAGAAATGAAATTCGGTATAAAGGTGTATGGCCAAGAATTGGTTACGAAAAAAATAAAAAATAAAAAAGGATTTTAAAAATACGCTTCTTAAGATGGATTAAAAAGTAAAAAATAATAAATTGAATTAATCTTATGAATCGGAAAATAAAAGCGTGGGTGCTCTTAGATATTATGATTTTATGATAAGGTAAGCAAGAGCACCCACGCTTTTATTTTCCGAATCATAAGATTAATTTAATTTATTATTTTTTACTTTTTAATCTATCTTAAGAAGCGTGTTTTTAAATTCTTTTTTAATTTTTTTTTCTACTCTTAACCTACAACAAGAAAAATGCGTTACGTATAGCTGCTGAACAAAAAATTGGACACTCTCTGTGTCATCCGACACCTAATAAAGAAGAAGAACTTAAAAATTAACAACATTACAGATTCAAAATACTTATTGGACGCTATCAAGTACACCTGTGAAAAGATACTTCATTCTTCAAAACACTGTGGGAAGGTTTAGACCCTCCGTTTGGCTGAGAAGTTAGCACTCTTGCAGGTTATGGATTTAAGTCCTGTGGCTGGTGACATATTTAGTGGGTGAGTTTTGGCAGTCTCCACCAGAGTCCTGCCCGGCTCTATTCTACATCCACAGTATTGGCTCGATCTGAGTCCCATCAAAAATCGAACCGGGTCTGTCGGAAAAGTGGGTGATTGGGTTCGTCATCCGCATTGCAGTCGCATCAGTTCAGGGCGGCCCGATTTTCCGTGTGATTCGGATCACACCGGAAAATGTGGATGTAGAATCGGGCCCAAATGCACGACTCTAGTCTCCATCCATTTCGAAGTTCTCATTTATATGTGAAATTAGTACATCTTATAGTACCTATCTACGAATATATTTTACGTATATTTCATATCCAGACCGACCTTTGATCCGCCCCAAAGCCCTAGAAATCTCAAAAATATTTTCTACATAATAAGAGTCCATTGAACGGAGTGGTTCAGAGCCATTTTACCAAAAGCTGTAGGTCAGAGGTTTTCAATTACGCGTATTTTCTCCTGGTGTCCGGATTGATGGTAATATCGCAATAAAATGGCCTTCAAAGTCCGAATAGATAGTCGAGTATGAGTAAGATAGGACAGTAAAGCCACAAAGCAAGGGAGAGCAAGGTCCTTGCTTTGTGGTAAGGCCAAGTGGCCGTAGCTCAATTGGTAGAGCATTGATGTCGTATCCATGTGGTCCTACATCTATACATTATTCTTGAGATAATATCAAACTGGATGTGAGCCAAAAACGCCAAAAGGCTATAAATAAATTTAAATTCGCATTAAACAGTATAGGTACGAGAATAAAGGCTTCAGGGTCCGGTTCTGGACAGGAATCTCGCATTTGAAGACCTCTGTTGTATGTCATGTTGCTTAGAAGCTCTCCATCTCGTTTAGGACGTTAATAACAATTCAACCAACAATGAGGCCTTTTCAGGCACATACACACTAAATCAAAAGAGCGAAATTCCGCTCGATTTGAGCGGAAAGAGGAAACACTCTTTTAAAGTGAATTTTCATCGGAGAAAAGATGAAAAATTTCCGCTCGAAAAAAGATGGGATTTGTGGCATAGTTCATTTGAATGGGAACGTAGACATATTTTTTAAGGTGAATTTCCATCTATTCAAATAAAGTTTTCATCTTTTGAACACGAAAACGGCTCAATAAAATGTTGAAAATGCAGCATTGATTCGTAAATAGTAAGAAAGACAAGTACAGTAATGTACTTGTTAATAAGAAAAAGAGTAGAAAAAAAACTCAGGAAGATTTGAAGTTGGTACCTTCGGGGAGCTATCCATCGCCTTAAGCCCTCAGCTAGCCGTCCAACTATGATAATACGCCTTCGAAATTGTTTCTTTCGTCTCGTCAGGTACTTGAGAACAATGTTCAAAGATTTCTTGTACATATCTTACTTCTGACGTCTTCTGGTATATTTTTGGCATTGAGAAAAGTTTTCAGGTGTTCTGTTGTCATTTTTAACTGAACGCAACGCGATAAATTTCACAGCATAGCTTCGTCTTTTGATAACCTTCGTAGTTAGAAATGGCGGCAAACAAAGTTGACTAGTAGTCATCTGGAAAGATGATAAATAAACCACTCTAAAAAGATGAGAAATCACTCTTTAATTTATTACATCCAAAACAACGGAATTCCATCTAGAAAGAGCATATTTTCCATCCAAAGGAAAGCGTTCCGATCGAAAATTGCGCTCTACAAAAGTGTGTTCCCTCTTTACGCTCTATAAAAGTGAAAATTCCGCTCTTTTGATTTAGTGTGTAGGATGGTCACGGCTCTGGGATGGTCTACCTTTTCTGTCCTCCGTACACAAATGCGTAATGACAAAAAGATGGGGAAAAAAATGCTTAGATAATAGGATGAAAGGAATCATGAAACTATGCATGCAGTCGTGTAATAGTTTAGCACGTTGAGGTGCAAAAAGACACGTGCGCGTAGGAAGATTCTTATACAAACAAGACACTTGAATTAGATCAAAAAATGCAGAGAAAAGTAAACAGGTTGTACAAAAGAAGAAACCTATTTTCTTTCTTCGACGCGTCAACAAAGGCAGCTTTAGTCTCTCTTCAGTGTAAAAGTTCATTGCATCATATAAAAGATAGCGTGACCGATTTTTTTTTATTGTTTTATTATCAATATATCATATGCTACTGCAAGAGAGGAATTTATTGTTCCTCTTTGCTGTGTACACGTTGCACGTCAGGATGGTTTTACAAGTTGCTGTCTCTAACTGAATTCAAAACTGGAAGAAACAAGCTTCTATAAAAAGACGAGTGTGCTTATCAACAGAATCATTGCATACATCATCACATACATTTTTTTAATATCAAGAGCGTCGAAGAAAAAGAAAATCACATTCCTTAGACACACGCTACATATACAGGGTGGTTCACAATTGAAGGTTATGGTGGAAAACAATGGTAACCCTCATTTAAAAAAATGAGTTGAGTACAGAAAGACAATGGTAACACTCATGTGAGCTGAACTGTGGAAAGAGTTCAAGTTAAAAACAACAGATGGCAGCATATTGGCCCTTCTTTTATGGAAAGCCGCACATGGCAGCAAGACAGAATGAGTTTTCCTAACGTAATATCTCAATTCATGCTCAATGTGGGTTATCATTGTTTTCCCCCATGACCTTCAGTTATGGGAATAAAGTTTGGGAGATGCTGATTACGTATAGTGAAACCAGAAAAATAAACGCTTTATTTTCCACATTATTCGATAATCGCTTGGCTCTCGGGATACAAGGGTTCCAAATTCAACCTAAAATCGTCTTGTTATAATGGTAAATATGTCTCGATCAGAGCTGAAACCGGGTCACTTTTCGTAACCGGACATAGGTGACCGGCGAACTGGTCCGAAACTTGGCCCAATTGACACAGCTTTCACCCCGAATTACTCGGAACTCGGTCTTCACCCAAATTACCAAATTGATTGTTACTCGACGATCCGATGATGGAATCTTGACCCAATTCACCGGGTGACCTGATTTTGTTCTAGTCGTTTTCATCGGGAACTTAAATTTTTTAGAGCTTCAATAGATTTTAATGCTTCTATCCACTTTATTTAATACTTAAAAGACAAAAATCTTTCAGAATAGCCGTTCCAAGGAAAGGGGGTGAATTGCATTGCATACCTGCGGTACTATTTCCATATGTTATTACTATTGTAAAGACATTTTTGGCGTCGTATTTTTCCTGCACTGGCAATGAGAGGTAACACACCCAGTCCCGATCACCCCCGAAGGAAACACTGTTCAATCCGAACAGTGTAGAATAACATAAGAATTATATCTCTGCTTTTTCCCTTCTGGTCTCCGGGTCAGACCGGCTTTCAAGCGCAGACCTGGTGATGACCCGTTCCAAAACTTGACCAGAAAGACCCGATGGACCCGGTGTGACCCATTTCAGCTCTGGCCTTGATAAACCAAAGCTATGCATTAAAACAAAATTACGTTTTTGGGAGTTGATATGTATGAGATGGATGAATATTAGAAGTTCAAATGTGATATTGTGGTTGACAATTGTTTCCAATCCGGTATAAAATTTAAGTGTTTCAAATAGTACTACGTCTGCTTATTAGATCATTTCTTTTTACGTCACATAAACATCATCGTTCAGGAGCATAAAATAAGCTGCTGAAATATACGTAGACTAATCCAAAAATAATTAAACTTTCTTTTAAGGGAATTATGGAACTGAGACAGTGATACTTAACTTTTTTTTAAATTGATATATGGTGCATGTATTGTAAAATTTTAACCGGTCTTCCTATATTTGTAGGTGAGTGGTGCTGTTGCAAATAGAGCATTTCGTTACCACCAACAGACAGTCATTAAAGTGAAAACTGTGTCAAATTGAGAGCAGCATCAGCCTCTGCGACACTGAAAATCAAAGTGCGCAATATGTCCCGAAAAAGTTCACAATATGTTCCAGTTTTACCACGTTTTTTAGTGCATAACATATGAACTTTTGGTGAAATTAATATGAACTACGCCACATTTATAGTGCACAACATATGAACTTTTGGTATGCTGATACCCAATTCATGCACAAAAAGTTAACTTAATAGTGGCAAGTGTACTAAAAGTGATCTGAAAACGTGCTCTGGATAATGCGAACTTCACTAAAGATGAAGTTAATGTGTGCAAAATATCCACTAAGGGTAAGAAGCCAATAGAAAGATAGATTGAGCAGACAAAAGACTCACAGTTTTTCAGTAGGCTCACATAGTTCACATGCGTTCATACAAATTTCATTTTTGATGAAGCTTTTGTGTGTTTTTTGTGCCAGAAGATTTTCAGTAGTACTTCAGCAGGCACATGGTGAGAGCTGTATATGAATCGTGAAAGGTCATGATGTAAATGACAAGACGAGGTCTGGATGTCCATACACAGCAAGTAATGGGGTCACGGTAAACAATGCGTACGTTATTGTAAGATATCATAATAGGCAAATCGCGTTGCAGGGTGCCAGAAAATGCAAGAACGTGTTCGAAATGTAAATAAATGATGTTCTTCACAATATATTAACCGAAGATGAGTGATGGGTAGGGTTGCTATTCGTCCCGGAAAATTCGTGACCGTACCGGAATCAAGATCTGCGTCCCGGTGTCCGAATTGGTTGGGACGCAACATTTTCTTTCATTTCAAACGATTCTATTCTATTCAATTGATGAGTACGGCAGCTCCAAAAAGTTTTTGTTTTTTAATCTTGGATTTAATTCGAGCTCATGATTCAAAGATCTTTCATTGGGCCAGGGACAATGCGTTTTGTTGCTTTAGCCCTGCCGCACACTAGGTGGTTCAGCCGCCGCGATTCAACCGCGCGACCAAATCACAGTGCATGTTTGTGTAAGCGATTTGGTTGCTCGATTGACCATATATTCTAACGAAGCACCGCACACTAGGCGGTCTAGGCGCGCGATTTTGAACAGGGTTGACAGTTATTTTCATTGCCAATCTCTTTCTGTCACGACATATGAGAAATTGAGCAAGGTGAGAAAGAAAAAAATCAGGCATAGGCCTATAATTTATCGTTGTTTTAGAAAATGATTTAGAAGTACTTCCCACAGTTGATCAATTCTGAGTGGCAAAGATCTTTTGCTTCTGTTTGAATCATTTTGTGATCAGATGTCAGAACTGAGAAAGAATTCTTTGCCTCTGGTAATAAAGCAAGCAAAGCCATTTCAATCTCTCTCTCTCTCTCTTTCTCTCTCTCTCTCATGCGTGTGTGTATGTGTATTATCTGATACTGTCTGGGTGCATCCATGCATCAACATGTTTACAATTTTATCTTTGGTTGTTGTTCGTTTCGGACACAATGGAAGCTATTTTGAGAATTATTTTTACTTAAAGCATATAGTAAAAATGAAATTCCGAGAAGTTAGACATGTAAAATCAAATAAACTTACCTGAGTATAAGTGTAAGCTTTTCTTTTGGACTTATTGATTCACGCATCTTTGTCTCACAGCTTTTGCAATTCTTCCCTCACGAGAACCAGGAGTTCAACAAAAGAATCCATTTACATCCGTTAGTAGTTAAACAAACTATCTGGGTTCTATCTTAACTCACCGTACAAGCAATTAAATTGACCAAGTATCAATCTCTTCTTGTTTAAAGAATGAACCCATTTGCTTCTCCGTCTTCGGAACCTCATTTTTCTTGGAACTAATGCTATATGCATAGCATTTGTGTGGTGTTAACCATCTTGTTTCTGCCAACACTGACAGCAAACTGAACATGGAGCAGGTGTAGTATAAATCGAGCGACCAAATCGCTTACCCAAAAATGCACTAGAATTTGGTCGCGCGGTTGAATCGCGGCGGCTGAACCGCCTAGTGTGCGGCAGGGCTAATGGTTATTGTTATCCATATTACTCATTGTTTCCATCTGCCTGCTGATCCAGCATGGGCGGATTTATTGGGGGTATGTGAGCACTACCCCTCTGTCATTTAAGGATTTAGGAGAGAACCTGGGGGCAAATTACTTTAAGGGTGGTTTCTATTCCGGAGGTTCTCATAGTCATTCTGAAATGACTGGTGGGGGGAATGCCTCATGCCCTCATAAATCCGCAAACCACTGACTGAATTTCTTAGTAATTTTCAACTGAAAAGAAAAGTATACTTTGTTTAATAAAACCGGAAACGCAACGATGGGAAATGTTGAAAAATTTCCATAAAATGAAACCTTATTAGGTGTGGAAATATATTTTTTGTATTATTGATTGAAGATTTCTTTATTTTTTCCCTCCCTTTTACGAAACAATGTACACACATATTTCCGTTACTCCTTCGACTAGGGAATATTTTTTTGCAATTTTAGAAAAGTAATCACCACTGTGATTATTTAGGTGCAGTGTTGGACATAAAATTGAAGTAGATCTTAACTCAAGGAAGTTTAGTAAATTGTTTAACCATTTTCCATTTTGCACATTTCAAAGATCTACGTAAATTGCTATCGTGTACCGGATTTCCACAAAGGAAAAACCCAGAAAATTGTATATAAAGTGATGATGATCACCTTTTTCTATCATGAGGGCTTCACTTACCAACGTGCAGTGACAGGTAACATGGCGATTACAATTTACAACTTCCCAAGGAAATATTACAAGGTAGTTCTATCCAAAATGCTAACACATTTTCGAAAACCGCACCCAGCGATGAATTTCGAACATTTGTTGCTCCACCAGGAGAGGGCAGGCTTGCATGTTTCACAGGCTGTGACAGACTTTGTGGATGAAAAGCGTTTCTCACCCACCGTCAGCCCAGACCTCGCGCCGTGTGATTTCTGGCTGGTCCTATCATAGAATTAAAGAAACATTTACGTGGAAATGACGTCATAGGTTCATTCAGATCTTAGCTGGAAAAGGTTGAAAGTACCTGACCTAACCTAACCTCTCGCAAGAAGGGCGTAAAATTGTATCCTTTTAGCTAGTGACTGTAGGGAATTGGGATATATGAAGACTTATCCTCTATTTGCTATCTCGCTTTCTACGTTGCTCTGGGATTCTCTTCAATCTTTGTCAGTTCCCACTATTTCAAGACAAATCTCAGTCCATAAGAGAATATAGGATGGAAAAAACTTTTCAATAAGGAACATATTGTGCTACTAATTTACCCCTCAAAGATTGCAGACAATGGTAAAGGATCTTTTGAATATATCTTTGCGAATATATATTTTTTCTCTAAGTACACTTGTTGAACAATTGTATTTCCAATTACGCAAACAAAAAAACCAAAACAAAAAATACACACAAAATGCTATTTAAGAGCTGCTGATAAATACCTTACACCCTCTTTCGCATAACAAACACCACGAATACAATGGTTTCAGGAAATCAAGCATATCTTATACATCCTCTGTTGATGTAATGGGATGAGAGGGAAAAAATAATGTCGTTCATGTGTACATATTAATGACAATGGTGTTATTTTAAGAGAATAGATTATCTCTGCAGACAATGTCCATTGTGTGTCTTTTTTAAAAAAATATTCCCTCTTTTGTTTCTTTGCACTCTCTGCGCTTCCGGATCATTTCCTGTGATACGAATTACATAAACAGACTATTAACATCGGGTACATGTGCATTTATTAATATTGTATTGTCCTCTCTTACCTTTTTTTAAAAAATATTCAGTATGTCTATTTAGGGTTTCAAAATATTACAAGACATGCACGATCTACTCTCTTCAATTCGCTTGTTGAATACGTTATAAATCTTGGCTACAAAATTTGAAAAAAGTTATTTGAATTTCAACACATCATCATCATCATCATATAGTTTCTTCTTCGTCATCATATATATATATTTTTCTACATCATTAACTTTATTCATCTTCATTATACATATTATCACCTTCCTCTTCATCATCATCCTTTTTTCAGTTCATCATCATATATTTCCTTGTTCATCACCTTATATTATTTTCTTCTTCATCATCATATGTGTTTCTCCTTCTTCTTCTTCTTCATATCACCTACCTATGACCATCATCAAGATTATGCATCTATCTTAATCATCATAATAATTAGATTTCTACCGATAGCGGCAGGTCCTTGAAAACAGGTTTTATCCTTTGCCACTTTCACGATCGTTCAGTTTTCTTTGGATAGAAATAAAAGGGGTCGAGGATTCGATAACCGATAGGGACATAAGTGTTTTGGAGCAAACTAAACTGTAGGTTCAGTCCCCAAGACGTCAGCTTTATCCAATGGAAAACAATGACAACCACCACTGATCCATCTTACCAAGAGACCTTCGGGAAACATGCCTTCGTGCAGAACATTATCAATATTGTCTATGGACTGAACTTATCTTTGTATTCTACATCTTTGCCCTTCAACCATGTATAATTTCTGCATATAAACGATGTTCTAACATTTTTTTCTATTTCTTTATCATCTCAAATATTTGTTTTTAATTTACTTTCATCTTAAGAGATTCATAATTCAATGGAGTCCCAAGCTCAACCTCAACGAGAACAAGTGGTTCAGGGTTCATTTAAAACTCTGAATCTCATTTTTATGATATTACTAATTTACTATCTACAAATTTATGGAAGGCAAGAACGCAGAGATCACGATGCGTCGGTTTAAATTTTGCGAGTGGACCTGTGCGACATCTATCTCCCCGCTTCTTGTCACTTACAAACATAATTTCAATCACACAATAGGTATGAACAGTGTTCAGCCTTGCGTGGGTGGTCCTCGTAAAGATTGACAGCATCCTCACCGCGTGAGGACGAAGTTGAATGAGTTTAAGGGAAAAACTGCAACGTGAGATTAACAGTAAGGGCGAAACAAAGATGTAAGAAATTATTCATTCACTTTTGTCTACTCCCGCTAGGTAACTGATTGTGGTTAAGGTTCATCTAAAGCAACGATCTCCAACTAAAGATGGCAGCACTACCTGCGTATACGTATGTCTAATGTATTCTTATCGTTGTACGAAATTTCAGTGCTGCTCCTACAAATTCAAGCCTAGAGAGTTCTAACTTTCAGGGAAGAAAGTTCATAACCAATTCAAGACTTCGATCAATGCCGATTTTATTTTGTTCATTGTTGAAAGAGCTTCATTGTTATAGGTTTTGATATTCACAACAACAATCAAACGATTTCAACAATGAACAAGAAAGAGAAAATCGGTATTGATTGAAATCTTGAATTGGTTATGAACTACCTTCCCTGAAAGTTTGAACTCTGTATGGGCTTGAATTTGTAGGAGCAGCATTGAAATTTCGTGCAACGATACAAATACATTAGACATATACGGATATAGTGCTGCCATCTTTAGTTGGAGACCGTTGTTTTACATTAACCTTACAACTATTTGAGACAAATTAAGGCTACATAGAGTAGCTAACAGAAATACTTGAAAACGTAATTCTATTGGTTACCCAGTTAAATCGCAAGAAAAGCACGTGGCAATCGCGCACATGAATAGCCAGCCCAAGGATACAGTATAAAAGTCGACCTTTGCATGTACGGGCTACACACATGCTTTCTTGCGATTTATCAGAGTAGCCAATGAACATATATGAACAAGTACTTTATTAGGTGCTCAACCAAATTGTGAGCAAAGGATGTGGTTAACGAATACATGAAAAGGCGGCCTAACTTGTGTGAGAAGATGTGCAAAAAATTGTAGGAAAAAAAGTTTTGAAATGGGGATCGGAAGTGAACAAGTAGAAACAAAATGATCAAACGTTGCAAGTAATGTGAGATACGTAAACGGACAACCTGGTACAAATTTCCGAGCAATATAGTACAAATTAACAAGTAAAATATGGTAAACCTCAGGAGCGAGAGACTGTATTAGGCCTTGGTCTGGTCAGAGAGGGTTGTCAGTACAATGATCCCCAATTCCCGATTCATTTAACTTTCGAGTCCAAAGTTCGCTGTTTCTTAAGTTAAGTAGCTCCATATTTGTGATCACAATACTGACAGCATCGCAATTGGGAGGTCCCACCCGGGATTGAATCCAGGAACCCTCGTAGAAAAGGCGAAAGGGGTAGCAGTAGCCATTAGTCTGCGTAGCAGTTTTGACCTATCTCAAATCAGGTTTACTTTGACAAGTTTTACAACTTAATGCAAGCTTAACAAATCAAGCCACAAAGGTTTAAACACGGTTGAATCAAGCAGTCTAGTTTACAAGAATCAAGAAAGAAAATAAGAATGCGCTTGAAAAAAAAAAACTTGGAATGGGAGTCGATCTGAAGACCACTGGCACACCAATCCGATGATGTAGTAACAAGACAAGGAATCGCACACGCTACCTGGTTTTCCAACCATTATTTGTACTTATTATCAGATCACAAGGACTCCTGTAGTAAAAGGGTGGGAGTTGGCGAAGATTAGCTTACGGCGAAACAGTCCTAGCACGTGATGGGACTTTACAAAATTAAAATGAATTTCAAGTTTGATAAGTTCCTTTACATAACTGCCTCTCCCACCAAGCTTATAAACACCGAGCCACTTATGACGTTCCAACAAATTTGTTTCATGCTTGCTTATTAAGTTCAATATCATATCAAGTTTGACAAGCTCAAGTGAGTGACAACTTTGTTGCAAGATGGCATGCTATCTGGGTGGCAAAGTGGGAGTTCAATAAAGAAATTACTGTAATAATTTTGTTGTAAATTTATAACAACAATGAAAATTTCTGCGTGTGATCCCCATTTTCAAAATAAAAATGGATCTTCAAATTAATTGCATTCTTATAACGGTTTGGCACAGAAGCATCCTTAGCCCAGGAAATAAAGGTTTGATGCCGGGAATAATAGAGGAAAGTTGAATTCTGGCCAGTTGTTACATCACTACTAGAATTGCGTTTTTCCCGAAAGTTCCCGCCCTTCCCTCCCAATCCCCCCAGAAGTATAAATTCACAGACTTTCAGAAATTGTATTATATCTCCATAATCGATAGACATAACGACATGATTCTTCTTTTGTTATAATTCTTATATGACAGGCTACAAAAATATTTATCATGAGTTTTGCGTTATTGCCAGTAGTTTTTCTAATTTAGAACCAAAACGCAAAAATAAAATAACGATATTTTGCTTTCAATATTTGCACTTTTTACGGTGTAGCTTGTTTTAAACTCACAATATCAAAAACCTGTTCTTAATAAAAGTTGTTGCCTGTTTCATAAGCTTTAAAATGATGTATATATCAATATGGTTGAACAATTACTATTGAGGTAGCAATGGCGCGGAACGGAGCGCGAACAATGCTTTCCCTTCTATGTGCACCTTGTCCACATTAGGCAGTTGTGAGCTGTCGATGCTTATGACAACTTGTCTTTGCTGTGTAGTAGCAAGTAAAATAGGTGATCAATTGGTAGTGTATTCTGACGATCTTCTAATGTGATATATCACGGACCCAGATAGCATGCTAGCTTGAAACAAGGTTGCCAGTCACTTGCTTCGAGCTTGTTAAGCTTGATATTCTGTTGAATTCAATAAACAAGCATGAAATAAACTTGTTGGAAAACATAAGTAATTTGGTTATTATAACGAATCTAATTCAAGTTTGTTGGAACGGAGAAACCTTATCAATCTTTAAATTGATTTTATTTTTTTGTTGCACTTCCACTGTTGTCTCAGTGCGCTGAAGTTCCATCACGTGCCATGCCTATTTCGACGTAGTCTAATTTCGCCAACTCTCACCCTTTTACTAGAGGCGTCTCTTGTGATCTGTTGTGATAAACAGCGCTTTGAAGGCAAACTCGGGCGCGTGGTTCCGTGGTCTAGTGGCTACAGCATCGGATTGGTGGGCCAGTGTCCCTCGGTTCGATTCCTATCCAGAGGACACAATAAATCAAAATCAAACATTCTTCTTTCATTGTATTTCTAATAAATAAGTCGTTTAATGCATTATTTGCGCTATATAAATTTTCACAACATGCTGACAAAGTTTCTTTAAAATGATAACCGATTACTCCGCTCTGACAAAAGTAATAAATATAACCTACAACATTCAATTGAAAATACCACAACTTCAAAGGTAAGTTTTGCTAAAAACTAAAATTACAAACTAAAATTACAAACTAAAATTAAATTTCCAAATAATAGAAATATGACTAACCTTATCGTAATAAATTCTATTAGATTCTATTTTATCTTGCTGAGTACAGAAATAGCTTACAATTGAAGTATGTACATTTTTTCTCTTTTTCCTACTACTCACATAGCAATTTTGAAGGTACTTAACCTTGTTACAAGCTGGCATGCTATCTGGGTACCTGATATATCACAATAAAAGATCGTCAAAATACACTAGTAATTCATTATCTATTTTACTTTCTACTACACAGCAAAGACAAGTTGTCATAAGCACAGCTCACAACTGCCTAATGTGGACAAGGTGCACATAGAAGGGAAAGCATTGTTTGCGCGCCGTTCCGCGCCATTGCTACCTCAATAGTAATTGTTCAACCATATTGATATATACATCATTTTAAAGCTTATGAAACAGGCAACAACTTTTATTAAGAACAGGTTTTTGATATTGTGAGTTTAAAACAAGCTACACCGTAAAAAGTGCAAATATTGAAAGCAAAATATCGTTATTTTATTTTTGCGTTTTGGTTCTAAATTAGAAAAACTACTGGCAATAACGCAAAACTCATGATAAATATTTTTGTAGCCTGTCATATAAGAATTATAACAAAAGAAGAATCATGTCGTTATGTCTATCGATTATGGAGATATAATACAATTTCTGAAAGTCTGTGAATTTATACTTCTGGGGGGATTGGGAGGGAAGGGCGGGAACTTTCGGGAAAAACGCAATTCTAGTAGTGATGTAACAACTGGCCAGAATTCAACTTTTCCCCTAATTATTCCTTTTATTTCCTGGACTATCATTCAAAAAGTGAGGAGCAGAGGCTCATTTAATTTTCATAGCCCTTACAGAAGAGCATTTTCTCCACAACATCAAGAAACGGAGTGGGTGCGATGTTTTAAATGACTATATTGTAACGCTGTGTCCTCAGCCATTCTCCATAAAAGGCGAAAAAATGCAAAGTGTAATGCGAGAGATTTTCCATGTGGAAGTAAATTAAGACATTGTGCAACACCCGGTGACAGCTGTGTGTGCTCTTTGCTGTTTCATCAAACATTGAAGAAAACGATAATCAACATCCGGAATGCTTTGGTGCAGCTCTTAAAAAGAGACTGTTCCGCAAAGATTCGCTCTGAGTCATCTCCTTATATTCGTGGTTCTTTTTTTTTTTCTTCACCGACATACTCAAACAACAAGCGCATATGCACTACTTAAAGTAACACAGAAGCAGGGATATTGTCTTACGACCGGACCAGCCGTTGCGAAATCCTCTCTTCCACTTCTCGTTCTCCTCATTCACACAGTGAGAGGAAAAGAACAAGATTTTTTTTTTTAAGTAGTCACTTGAGAAAAACATCTTGAATTCTTTGGTTAAAATGAATCATTCAAAGTCATTTGAACAGCAAATTATCTAATTGTAGCTAGATTCAGTGTCAAGTTGCTACGCATTCTCACAATTCTATCGCTTGCATTCCCAGAGAGAATTTACACCTACTGAAAGAAAAATGCCCCCCTGGATATGTGCCCTTCTGAAAATAAACTACTCATTTGAAGTTGCTAAAATCTCCATTTTACTAGGCGTATATTTTTGCTGTGATAGTAAAGCACGTCTATTGTTTACGTAAATATGATTTGGATAGATTTTTCTCTTCAATCAGCTCTCATTTGTCATGATGAACTTTTTTTTTGCGACATTCTTTGGGGCCGTAACATTACAAACTGGGAGTAATGTGATTGTGTTAGTTTCTTGTGTTAAATGTAATGTGAATCAAGTATAATTAAAAAGAAATCTAACCTGACTTTATCTAACGCATGTCCGTGAAATTTGTAACATCTCGGAAAAAAAAAGAAAAAAAAAAAGGTATGACGAGAAAAAGGATTTAAAATAAGAGCAGCGAAGAAGATATCGTGCATGCCTAAGAATTTTCCAGGATACTGGAGAGATTGTTAATTAAAGGGTGGGAGAATTAGTTTTCTATGTGTTCGCTTATAATGAGAGAAAATGTAGATTTAATTAAATATCATTTCCTTTATATGAGACACCTTGTGCAGGGTTTAATCTGAAATTTTAAAAATGTTAGGAAATGTTAGGAATGCCAAAATCCGTTCAGAAATTTAGGTATTTTCGAATTTTCTTGAGCAAAATGTGAGATTGCTTTAACTATTATTTCAAGAGTATAATAATAATAATACGTTGTGTTATACGGCAATTACCACGTAGTGTTTGAAACACTTGAAGAAATCGTGAGTGAGAGACATTGTTGAGCATTGATGTATCTCCCTCCACGACAGGATAAGGAAATGGTATTAATAGAAACGCATGCGTATAGTCGTATAAAGAGGAAAGAAATAAGGTAGAAGTGCATGTTTTGAGTTTCTGAAATCATTATTATTTGATTTTCTTTATATAAACTGAATATTATCCTAGTGTTTGTAAAACATGCTTAGTATTTCAGTTACAAAATAAACTAATGAAGCAAAATATAAATAACAAGAACAACTAACTGACAGCCGCCATGCTCGGGATTCGAACTCGGATCTTCCAGTTCCCGGTTGGGTATGTTGTCCATTACACCACCACGGCATGGCCAATTTCCTATGTGTATAGAATGTTCCTCTCTCCTCGACACTCTCCGAGCTCCTCATTGCCTGCTAACTATTCAACTGAGATCTAAAATAAAATTTCTCTCTATCTGCTTGCATTGAGGAGCTAGCGTGAAATTTTTAAAATGGAGAAAGCTAAGCAAATGAAAAAGACCTGTCAGTTATTGTCAACGTACTAAAAAAAACGACCATATACATCTACGTCACTGACCTGAAATCTAAAAACAATTTTTCTCAATCCGATCTGGTTCAAGTTCTTGCACTAATATTTAGAATGAAGACAGCTAAACAACTAGAAAAGGATCTGCATCTTTCCGAATCACCAGACTAAAAAGATGATCGTATAAAATTACGTTTTACTTCCAAGCGTCTGCAGCGTGTGACGCTGAGCTGTAGACGCTCAGTAGTGGACGTAGCCTACGTTCTTCCTGTAAGTAAATGTCACTGTTTTCCTTAATGCGAAGATCGCAGTGACATTTAACTAGAGGCTTGGAGTAGGCCGAGTCCGCCGCTGGGCGTCTGTCAGCGTCACACGTTACAGACGCTTAGAGGAAAACCTACCTTAAATCTGAAATCAGTTTCTCTACCTGCTTCGGCTGAGGCGCTGACCTCCGTTACAGGCGGACGAAGTGCTTTTTTTTTTAAAGAAGGATAATAAATTCTATAATAGCCTCTTCTCTTAGTTTGGAAACAGTTCTTAAAAGTGACAAAAAGTTCTGAATGAACGAGTCATTCGACCTAAAAATAATCGTTAGCAATGATTATTTTCAGCGCCTTTCAAAGCAACATCATGCTTACGACAAGTATACAAGAAAATAAATTAAGATTGAAGAAAAAAAGACCAAAGAGAAATTAGTTTCGTTCCATGAGTTGAAAATTAATGCTTGATGCAGAATGCGTATCAAAAGAGTTGGGATTCGTGTAGAGGCAGAAGGGGTTAAAAATATAGTGGAGAAGGGATAGCAACAGAAGTGTTAGATGTGGTTATTATAGCGAAAGGGTGGGGGGACATAGATGGAAAGAAATAAAAAAAAATGTTGGATAGCGAGAGAGCAGGTTGCGATATGTGAAAATAGTCATGGACTGTTGCGTATGAAACCTCGGTGATGGGAGTTGCAGGGTGCGGGGTGGATCACAGATATACAAGTAGTATATACGTAGATTCAAGCTCATTTTGATTTTATTGACATACAAAATAGTATACAGCAGGTAATTTACTTCAAGCTACGTAAAAGGCGCTTCATGTTTTGCACAGCTCGAACTTGTTAAAACCAGACAAGACAGAAATTATATAAAATTTAGTATTATATCAACAATAGGAGGAGAAATCATAAACAGAAAACCTTGTCATTTAACAATTCTTGGGATAAATAAAGTTCACTTTAACACAGCAATATATGATATAAAGTTCACTTTCTAATGAATCATAATTTGATTATTTTTAGATAAAGGTATGCTATTGGTTAGAATATTACAAATACAACGAGAAAACACATTTATGTTAAGCATGCTAAACGCGACACCTTCCCTATCACAATATTTATTAATACTAAAATAACACAAAATTGTAAATACATTTTTATGTTGAAAGAACAGTATTTAATAGTATAAATTTTAAAAGAATGGTATTGCCCATTAAACAATACTTCCTTATGTATGATTATTTACTAAAACCTTCTTTATCTGCCCTATCATTATAAGCTTTCACTCTTCATTTTTTTATTTTTTTCTGGAATTTTTTACTACCAATTTTTTTTGCACCTACTAATCTATCACTGCATGAAAAAGTTAGAATTATACTATCAAAACGAACAGCTTCCATTAACTCATTTATTTGATCCTGCAATGCAAGAAACTAGTTCTATAATCCGAGGCTGCACTACATTTCCACCTTAACTTCTTTTGAAGTGGCGCATATAATATAGACTAAATTCGAATGTATTGCCAATTATTTAATGATAATTATTTTTATGTTATGACCCAAAAATCACTCACATCTTCCGAGCTGCACATTATTTCTTCGTTTTCACTGTTCATACTGACTAATTGCATCTTAATGAGTAAGTAGCGTTCTTTGAGCAACATAACGACAGATAAAACCACCATTTATCCGCTGCTACACATTTGAGTCGCGTCTTTGAAAATCATCAGTTTTCCTCGCTCACCCTGTATGCCTACTTCCATTTTCAAGCAATGCTTAGGATTTATCGTGAAAAAAATCATTTTACTTATCAATCACTAAGAATTCAATATTGGGCTGGAAGTTGCAGCCCCATGTTTCTCGAAAAAGGCGATTTTCGGCACAATTCATATGAACTTTACTTTTTTCCCAGTTTACCAATTGGGTTCCACAATTTATGGTACACATTATTTCAGGAACACCCTGTACATAGATAAAAGATTAAGAATCGAGTGTGAGAAACCCTGACCCCGTGGTCGAGGTGGTAAGGTCGCGGACTTCAGATCGACAATAGGTAGGTAGGTACGTGGGTTCAAAACCGGCGATCGATTCTTGAGACTAAGGTTTTCCTCAGTTTCATCAGGCGAATGTCGGGATAGTATTTTCAGGAAAGCCTCCACATCCTCTACCTAACCCATCCCGGCCTGAGCCAAAGAATCTAAAAGGTCACAACTTAAATTCAACTCTTTCGTTGGAGTGTTCTTTGGCAAAACGAACTAGTCCGATCATGTTTGAAGAGGACGCAGGAAATCTTCATTCAGTCATCCTGATTTGCATGCACCAAGGAAGAGAGCAGACAAGCAAGAAAAGAAAAAGAAACGTAAAAATGAATCAAATTGTCGCCTCCTTTCTGCGTGGACGCACCGCCACTACGGCGCTTAAAACTATGAAGAGAAATTCAGAGTCTGATAAGTGAAATTTATGAGAAGGAACCGAGCGACGAGTTGTTCTCTTCTCCTTCCCATCTTTCTCTCTTTCGTCTGCCCTGTTTCAAACCACTTCCTTCCTTCCTTCTGAGGTTTTCTTCGTTCTCAGTTAGCAAAAGGGCTTCTTCTTCTCGGTTTCCTCCAATCCACTTTGGGCATCGATCAATTAGAAAACCACTTAAAACTGACGACTCCGGGCTTGTAAACTTCGGAGATGAACCGGGTTTCTCTCTTTTTTTCCCCTCCCTTGAAGAAAAATAAAACTTTAAACCAGATATATTTTGTAAAGGCATTTACTGACTAATGAGGCTTTGAAAAACAAAAGTAAACTGAAGAAAAGCCAATTAAAAACTTAAATAAATCTTTAGATGGAAACAATGAACTAAAATAAAATAGTTTTCCTTTTTTTTTTTTTACTTTGAATATACTGATTTAATTTTATTTGTAAATAAATTTAAGATGTAATCCTTTAACTCTTAAAGGGAAAATGTATCCCCTGAGATAAACTTTCTGACATCACGCCACATGCTTTGCTTGTGCATTTTCACATTCGTTGTGCCTCTCAATAATTTCTGTAAGCTTAGATTGTGATGACATCTGTTGAGAGTACTTCGTACCTACTAAAGGCTAATAAAGATGAAATATGAAAAAGCGATTGGAGTAGTAAGGGTTTTCTTGTTTAAAACAGGGCGTTACTTTATTTGTACGGAGGGAAAGGCGGGAAATTCTCTGGTACCTCACCAGTTTTCTTGTAGGGAGGGAAAGAACTGTATTTGCGTCCAGTACTCCAGTATTCTCCAGGTATTCTTAGGTGTTAATTTTTCTCCTTACCCCTTTTGGCGACAAATAACACCCTGCCTGAAAATTACTACTTTTGGCTGGTATGTGTTAAATTTCAATCAGGAGAAGTCCCATGATTATATTTGTACTCTTTTTGGTACAAAATATACCATATCTTGCTTCCAGGATTTTTCTAAATATGGGCGTATCTCTTGAAATACATTGACCCTTTTTCAGCGTTGTCTCTCAACATGGCCCCTTCTTGAGCAACAATGGTTTGAGGAACTCGAATTCTAATTTGCAACCTATCAATTTGTCTCCGAATTCGTCCGACATCAACCCAACAGAATCCTTGTGGTTTTTATTAAAAGGGATATTATGCGACTACATACATCAATGATCTCCATACTTGTATTGCATCATACATCCCAACTACTACCAACTTCTTGTTAAATCAATGCCACTTCATATAGCTGCTGTACTGAAGACTAAAGGAATTAAGGCATTAGTAATTACGTGATCATAATTTAGTATAGGCCCATATTTCTCTTGAACAAGTTATCCCCTACGCAAGGAATAATTTCTGTTAATCATAATAGTAAAGATCTGTCTGAATTATCCATTCATCCATCTGTCTGAATTTCTCTTCTATAAAAATAGATAATTCTACATTGGATACGAGTTGTCGTGACTCAAACGGTAGCGCGTCTGACTACGAATCGGGCGGACCGGGTTCAAATCCTGGCCAGGACACTGGAGACTTTTCTCGCAGTATTCCGATGCGCTCTGAGGTGCACTCAGCCTTCTATCAAATTGAGTACCAGAGTGTCCTTGATACGCCTGGGTACTTTGGGAAGGTAAAAGTGATCGAGCGTGTGACTGACCACCTCACCTCACTTCGCACCTTAGGTCGAGAATACGTGGAGCGTTACCTCCCGCGTATCAGTACACAGGAGGATAGCTTTAGCTACACATTGGGAGGGAGGTACTACTTTTAACAAAATACTGTTAATCCTTTTCTAGTTTACGTCGGTATCCCGGGACCTCAAAAGGTCAACGCATGCCGAATGCGATCGGGCGCGTCCACTGGTTGCGGATAGTGGAAAGACCCTCAGATATGGGGGCCAGCTGCGAAATAAGCAGTCGCGGACAATACAGATATGGGAGAAAACCCCGACAGAAAAATTCCGGACCTCCAGGTCGGGGGTTGGGCGTAGGGCTAACAATCTACCCTGTAAAACAATACTTGTTCAGAAAACGAAAGATTTGCCTCGGAAAGGAAGGATAACCGAAGACGATAGGAGAACGGATAAGGACCTGATATTGGCAACGTGAAATACACAATCAATGCTGATCCCTAGGAAAATGGAAGAAATAGCAAAAGAAGTAAGCAAACAGAAAATATACATTGTTGCATTACAAGAAATCAGACGGAACGGAACTGGAAGAATAGTCAAGAAAGAATACACACTCTTCTGTAGTGGCACACCTTACAAGGACCGGACAATACGGTACGGGCTTCATTGTGACGAAAGAAATGGGAAATAATGTATTACAATTCAAATCAATAAACCCCCTTATAAGCACATTAAAAATAAAAGGAAAGTTCAGAAATATATCAGTAATATCAGTAATCAGAAACATATCAGTTCATGCACCAACAGAGGGAAAGGACGACAAGGAAAAGGAAGAATTTTACGACACATTAGAAGAAACCTGTGACAACATAGCGAAATATGATATGATAGTAGTATTAGGTGACTTCAATACAAAAATAGGAAGTAAGGATGCAAGCGCCAAGGTAACTGGTAAACATACACTCCATGAAGAAAGCGACCAAAACGGTACGCTGTTAAAAGAATTAGCAATTCGAAACCGAATGTCTGTGAAAAGTAAGTGGTTCCCGCACAAAAGAATCCACCTAGGCACCTGGAAATCACCCGACAACACCCCCATCAATCAAATAGACCATGTGCTAACGAACCAGAGGCATTCCACATCCATAATTGATGTAAGAGCTCACAGAGAACCAAACTGTGACTCACACCATTTGCTTGTTAAGACCAAACTCAGAGAAAAAACTAAGCAAAATGCAGTATAGTAAAAGGAGCAACAGGAAGAAATGGAACACAGAAAAGTTCGCGAAGGAAGATAGCAGAACATCATATGAAGAGGAAATCAACACGAAAATGCAACAATGGAGAACAGCCAGCGAAAATTCAACAATAAGAAAAGTGGAAAAGAATCGAGACAACGCTTAAAAAAGCAGCAGATAAGACAATAGGGCAGAACAAAGGGAAACAACATAGAAGCTGGTTCGATGATGAGTGCAAGAACATGATAAATAGGAAAAATGATGCCAGGCAAAAAGTGCTTCAAAGAGAAAATACGAGCAATTACAAAAGGTACAGGGAACTAAAAAGAAAATCAAATATAATATGTAAACGAAAGAAGAGAGAAAAGCTCAAAGAGGAAATAGTAGAAATAGAAAACCTAAGTAAACAAAATGAAGTAAGAAAATGCTACGCAGCGATCAAGATCAACAAAGGTTTCCATGCAAAGACGATAGGATGCAAAGATAAAAACGGTGAATTGATAGGAGAAGAAAACAAGATACTAGAAAGATGGGCTGAATATTTTCAGGAGCAACTTGGAACGAATGATAAAAACGATGATAAAGAGAAACAAACAACAGAACAAGAAAACACCAACACCGAAGATACAGAGGACATACCCACACTGGAGGAAATAAACACAATCATCAACAAGCTCAGGAATGGTAGGTCACCGGGAGATGATGAGATAGTAGCAGAAATGATCAAACATGCAGGGAAGCAAATGAAACAAGAAATACATCAGCTTCTAGCAGAAATATGGAAGCAGGACAGAATGCCAGAAGACTGGAAGACTGCACTTCGGAAACTGTTACAGGAAGCTACCCACACCATTGTCACTCTCGGGCGGTCTGTAGTACTATAGATTCGTCCAAAACAAGGTGTTCTTAGGTCACCATATGTTTTCTTCAAAATCACAGACATGTGGAAGGAACCTCCTGCGCTTTTTGTGGTTTTAGACCGAAACGTTGCAAATTCTTTCTTTAACATTCTTGCCTCCCTTTCCCTCTCTGGGGACGCTCATGTACGTTGCATTCACCAGGGGAGGAAAGGAGTTCAAGAGTTCGCCATTTGCTTTGAGAGCATAGAAGCGTCGAAGAAAATTTCTTTGAGGAATCTTTCTGGCGATGGGTGTCAATGTTTGGTTAACCGCAACTGGTAGGGAGGTCTGGCTGCTGGACAGAAGGTTTTCATGATCTAGACTCTACTATACCTTCACTAGTTTAATGGTTCAGAACAGTGACAAAAAGAAAAGCTTTAACTTCGGAAGAAAATTTGAAATTGTACGTGAAATTGAGAACGGAAGATGAAAAGCTGATTTTTGTCGTTAATTTAGTCAGATTAATTTTACTGTTCAATGGAATTTAATACAGTACTCTATTTTATGTTATGTCATCGTTAACCATCTTACACAGCTGAACTTTAATAAAGTACTGTACTTGATGTTGTACATCGACTTTGTACTGTTAATACCAGGTTTTCAAGTGAATACGGTCAAAACTAAGCCTAATTAAGTTTGTACTGCATCATTTTCCTTCTTGCTCGACTGATAGCATAAACCTCGGTAACAACGACGCAATTTTTCAGGTCCCTTCGATGTCCTTATAACCGAGTTCTACTGTATGCGGTAAGAGAGGTAAATACGACAATACAGCTAAATACGCCCATTTTTGATTGCTTTCCTAATTTCAGGGTAGATGCTAAATTTTGGGTCCAATACATTCCTTCGACACAGAATCATTGTACAGAATAATAAGAAAGCCTTGCCAGACTGCGTTGAATACAGTGTGTAATATCTGCGCATGTGTCTATATTTAATATTCATTTTATTACGCAGATATTGCACCTCATTCTAATATTGTATTGTACTTTTAAAATATAATTTTCAAGTCTTTTGTAAATGTATAAATCTTAAAAGCAAGAAGGAAATCTTAAAGCTTTGTTAATTTTAAACAAACAATCAGCAAAAACAAAAATACTCAGAGACCAAGGACAAGCTGCTAATGATTTGTTAATTGCCTCGTTTGGAAAATCCACGGCAGGAGAAAACGAAAACAACAGCTCGTATAAATAGAAGACCCAGAATCATCTCTAGACTGACGGACCATCTCTTCACTCTATTGGAGCAACCTACGACGGCGGTGCGAACCGGGAAATACGGTGAAAGGAAGTTTCTATATCCAATACACTGTTCGAAATTGTAAGTCTGAAACCTTTGTAAAATTCCATCCTAACTTCTATATATCACTCAAAGTTTTGACAATTGAAAGGAAATCTAACTGTAGGAGGTCTCCCACTTTTGATTTAACTGTAACTCTGTTCATTTCATTGTTTCTATACATCTTTGCTTATTGCAATTGTATCAATCAATTGTGTGACAGGCATACAAAATGTATACTACCGACTTTAAACAGAATTGTTAGATAAATCAGAATTATTATATATTTGCAATTTGTTATATCTTCTTGAACTTCAGAATAAATATCATCTGTCATTTTGTTAACGTTACAATTAGTTTCCTTTAGAATTCCTGGAATTCCTAGTTCACCTGAGTTAAAATCCATTTATACGATAAGTGAAACACGCGGGATTCTTTGTTTCAGCTTAGCTTCAAGAAACATTAATGTTATTTTGTTGTTGAGGTAAGAATCCTTTCCTAGTAGCTGGTTATTCTGACAATTTGTAGGTAATATTGCACAACTGATTTAATGGGCTTTTAAGATAGCTGTTTCATGTGGAAGTGCAATTTACGTATTGTGATTTTATTAGCCATTAAACTGAAGAGGACCTAATGTAACTAAATATGCCAATCATTGGCGTAGGGCATTTCTTTAATTCGAAGACTAACATGAATCTATTTTGAACAGAAGGGTTTGGTATCAACGCTATATTCGCACGTTGTTTTCTAAATTAAGTACAGGATTCTTAGGGAAATGCAATGCCGGATCTACGGGGGGTTGCAAAAGGGGGCAAGCGGCAAACAACTAAAAAATAAAAATAATAAAATCTCCTAAAAAAAGGATGTAAAATTGCCTATTAAATTGAAATTGACCTAAATGTGTTCAAAATTTTAATACCGGCTGCGCTAACACATGTTTTATGTTATTCCATACCACCTACATTCATATTTAAAATTCAAAACCGCAATTCAAGTCAGATAGGCAGGTGTACTGCCTTACTGGAGTTAGTAATAGCGATGCCACGACAGGTTCCAGAGAAGATAACAAAAAGTACAGTAGGGGTCTACGTGATGCGAGACAATGTTGTGGCCTTCGCGTAGGCCGGTCTTGTTGTTTGGATAAAAAAAACGATTGAAAAGGCGGCAAAATTTAACTTTGCCCTCCACAAGAAAATTTCTAGATTCAGCACTGGGGAAATGGTAGCTAGAATTTCACAATTTCATTCTTGCCTTTGTAGGACTTACTGGCAATGAGAAAGAAGGTTTTGTCTGTCTTTACTGTTTTTCAAATAAGTCAGCAATAAAACAATAATAAGCAGTACGGTGTTTCACCTTGAAATCTCTATTTTAGCATTTCTTGCAAACGCCTGTCACAGTGGGCGTATTTACATACACATGTTGTTAAATACGCAAATTTGTAACACACTTTTTTTTACTAGCATTCTTTCTCTCATCTCATGAAGAGGTATTAGAACCTGATACTTTTTTTTAAGCACGACAAGGATTACTTTAAAAGCTGGCTGTGTAACAGTTCGATATCGTTAAATCCTTGGAAAACAGTGCTAGAATCCTTAACTTGTCGTATGTACCTGCGCGTACCTTATAAGATATGCTCATATTCTAGCTTGCGAAGTATTGAAGTTAGGCTGTGCATGGAGCGGAGACATGGCTCGTATGTGGTGGCCACGCACACGGACATAACCATTGGTATACGCCAGTAAGAATATGAGCTACAAGTCGTGCAAGTTTAGTTGTGATATTATTTATATGGAAGATATTAATGTTCGTAATATTTAATATTGTCAATTTCGAGCAGGATATCATGCGATATTTAAACCACTTACGTACATCTCATTACAACTCAGTCTCGGTCGAATAAGTATGTCTCCGAGTATTGATTTCAATAGCTTATTTTGTTGCTTTTGTCAGGCTGGGTAGCGGTTGCAGCTGTCAAAATAGGTGAGAAAGGTGACTGAAAGTTTTAAAAAGGTGACTTGCTCTCCGCATTCTAGGTCATAAGTCCTATATATTACCAAATATACTTCATTATAAATTTTAATTTCAAGAGAGTAAAGAGGGTTCAACGCCACTATATTGCAAATAGTTCTTCTGGTCATATACCCCAGTATTGATTGTATCATCCGCTTATTTAGGGATTTATGCGTAAAATCATCGCTAGGGGGTATCTAGAATATCTCTAAGGTCAGTAAAATTCTACGTTGCTACTGGTACTAATTTTTGTTCAGTGGACTTATTTATTGTGTTTCTAGTCAATGTTTTAGCTCACGCAATGCAAGAGTTGTTTTGATTTCTTTCTTTGATCTCACCTTGCACGTCACAATGGCCAAAAATTTATTTTGTCTAATTCTCCAGTTTGTTGATAAAAAATATTTTTACGAGTCCACCCTGGTCGTCTAGTGGTGTCTGACTTGCAAGTTTGCAACTAAGGAGAACAAATATTATAGCGAATCTTTTTACCGATATCCATGAACAATTGTTACGAAATTGTTAATGTTTTGTTTTCCTTCATAATCTAGTTTCAACAATTAGGTAAAGTTGCTAGGTGATATTTCAAACTTTTAGTTTTTGCAGCTGTATTTTGCCGAACATACGTTCTACGTCCTGAGTTGTCAGAAGAATGTTATTCCTGACTCATAAGATGAGTAGCCTCATGGCAGGTCACTATGAGAAACAGGATGCATTCATCTGACAATTCAGGATGTATTCGCGATGTTGGTGCTGGAGTTCAAATGGTAGGAAACACCACAATTTACATTTCACTCCTGATAATAATCTGTCTTTGACATTTAATCTCCCATACTAGGTCTGTGACATTGCATTGGGGGCAACGGCGGGAAGGGAGTCGTCGCCTTGGAATAAATCCCGCCGGAAGAAATCTCAAAGGAATTAGGTTTCTTATCTCAATGCAATGAGACCTTAGGCGATGAGGGCCTGTACCATATCAATGTACTATAGTCCGTTCTAGCAAAGACAGAGAGATCCATTTAAAGTCTTCTGCTGAAGGGACTATAGTAAGTAGCATCTACAAGGCCCGTCAAAACTCCAGTAGATGCATCTGACCAATCAGACTAATTGGGAGAGACTTCATTAAATTTCTACTTTTGTAGCGTCGTTATAGCAGCCACAGTGAAATTAATTTTTGTGATTCTTTCTTTTGCTGTTTCCACTAACAAGTGAACGTTTTTACTTCGAACTGAAATTCTGGTGCGGATCGGTATTTGTCTTGTGCAGTGTGATCCGATGAGTTCGGAAAGGACGATCATTCATCTGGGAATTAATACCTTGATGTTCAAACTTGCCAATGATCATGGAAATACTAGAAAGTTGAAAAACGTGTTTTGCAAATGTTAAAATGTGAAAAGTGTAAAATGTTAGCGTTATTGAAAGTTGGAAAGTCCAATCCTCCAAAGGAAACAAAGGGTGGAAGAAACAAGAAATAACAAGTAGAAATCCAGATAATATAGCAGACAAACTTAATGGCTAGAGCTCTACAGATCAGAATGAATGGAGAAAACTGAGTTAGCATCTGGAACAAATAGCAACACGGTTAAATGTTGGTATTAAAAAAGACAGAAATGTTTACAATATTGCTTTTGTTCCAAACTGATAATGATGATCTTCCATGAAATGCATTAAACAGAACAAGACCGAACAGTATTTTACTAATGCGAGTTGTTTCCATGGATCAACAACATATGGCTGTAAGCGAATATCAAAATCTTGTTCAAGGATAAAGCCAAAATCAGTCATATCAGCTGAAACATCATAATCTGATGTTTTTCATGTATAGCTTAACATATTTTCAAATGATTTCTCACCAAGTTGATTATAAACAGCACAAAGCAATTTCATAATGAACACACACTATCATGCAATTTAGCTTGAGGAGTTTTAAACTTACATCTGACAAAATCTTCAGTTCTTCTCACACTTACCATATATGTTTTCAACTGTCTACGTAGAAACACTGAATACGGTATTCCAACGATCCTTCGTCAGTTTGGGCATCACTCGCAGAAGAATTAACATCTATTTATATCTCCAGGCTTACCAAATGTCAGCTTTAACGGATGATATTAGCGTTTTTCAAGATTTGTCAACATGTCAGTGCGCCATATACATGTGTCAGTTTTTTTTGTCAATCTTTTAAGATTAATGTACTTTTCATCCTGACAGGTTTTTCCAGGGGTTTTCGTCAGTCACACCAGGCAAATGCAGAGATGGCACCTTCAACTTAGGCCGACACCTTCCCGAATCCTTTTCCCTCTCCTATCCCGGCCTGAGCCTTAGATGCCTAAAGGCCATAAATAAAATAAAATAAAATAATGCACTTTAATCTTCCTCATCAAAGTTTTTATGACTCGTAAGTTTTCGTTTTGAATAACAGAAATGTTCAGTTGAAATTGGTTCAGTAGCGAATATTTTTCTAGTAGCTTCAAAAATGTATTGAAGTTCAGCAGTGATGACATGATTATTTTTTTCTATGATGAGTTTATGCAATTCAAATGTAAACTAACGCAGACTTGCAGAAACGTTTGAGGATTGCCAGGTCATTTGGAGTAATCTTCACAATGAAACTTATTGCAATGATGTAAGAAACTATGAATACTGTGCAAGAGTGAGCAGCTTGTTTTAATCTTGCACCCTTGCAGCAAAGCAACAGAGGAGAGGGTCTGACAAAATAAAACAGTTCTGTTCCTCCACGAAGATGGAAAGAAAATTTTATTCTATGTTGCAAGAATCAGGGGAAATATTGTGAACAGGAATTTTATGCAAAATTCTTAAAGCAAAGCTAACAAGGGAAGGTGAACACTTGTGAGATTTACCTTTACTGCACTCGTCAGTGGCATACTTACGAGAGAATGTGCTCAGGTGTAACACGCCGATTCGAATGAAACTTATACAGTGGACACTGGAGACCAAATAAAGAGACCTGTATATTTTCATATCGGCAACCGTGGGGTTTAAGGGGCCCAAAGTCTCCCTCCAACTTCAGTATTGACACCAAATGTCACAAGATAGGTGCAATATTGAAGTTGAAGGGGGGCTTTGGCCCCCTTCAACCCCACGGTTACCGATATGAAAATATACAGGTTTCATTATTTGGTCTTCAGTATCCACTGTATAAGTTTCAGTCGAATCGAAGATGTATTTCTATAATTTTCGCTGCCACAAAATAGGTGCAATATTGAAGTAAGATGGAGACTTTGACCCTCTTAAATCCCACGGTTGCCGATATAAAAAAAAATACGGGTCTCTTTATTTGGTCTCCAGTGTCCACTGTATAAGTTTCATTCGAATCGGCGTGTTACACCTGAGCACATTTTCTCGTAAGTATGCCACTGACGAGTGCAGTAAAGGTAAATCTCACAAGTAACTTGCGTTCTTCTTTGGAGGTATTTAAATAACAATTACGTTTAATGTCAGCTTTTTCATCCTTTGTCAGCTTTTGTAGGTACCAATATCAGCTTTTCTGCAATTAAAACTTGGCAATCCTGTATCTCAGTGCATCTATAGAACAAACACCATTCCGCACCAGAATTTAAGTTCGAGGTAAAAACGTTCCCTTCTAACTGGAGTCAGTGACATGAGGACTCATCTTGTTCTATCATTGTTCCCATCTGTTCATAACGTTATACGATTTCATTGGACGTTATACAATACTGAATACATTCCATTATCTGCTTTTCCTGTAAGATTTTAAATTTGGCACTTAACATTTGGTATTTCCACTTTTTAATTCACTTCTATCCAAAGAATCTCTCCATTCTATAAATTCTGATTGAAGGCTCGCTTCCACATCATATTCGCTCAATAATGGCTAGTCTCTAAATATATCATATAGTGTTCTTTCCAGTAATATGTTTCGTGTCTCCTTCACCTTGCCTAGGGCCACGGCTTGCATTTTTGCAACGGGGGCCAAACTTTGATTTTGGCACCTGCATAATCTTGATTTTTTTTAAATGGTCTACAGCGATACAATAACTTTAGCCCGAATGTAAATGTGTCAACTTCAAGACACAAATTCTCTCTTAAAAATAGTGTTTACATTGAGCATCACAAGGCAAGAAAATTACCGGAAGCTCTGAAGATGTAACAGAAATTCTCTAGTTTGATAACCATACACCAGCTGAAACTCAGTTTACAATAAATTAAAGTTTAGTACACACACCAGTTTCTAAGGTTAAAACCTTCAAATTATCTACTATGAAACACTTGAGTAATTTTACAAGAAATCATTGGGTAACATCATCATCTTTCTTTGAAAAGAATGAAGTAAGTAGCAAAGATTTTCGTTTATCGAGAGAGGATTAAAATATATACATAAATAATCAGAAAGCACACATAATATAGCAATATTCTGAACAGTTTTGTTCTTTAGCTTAAATTTCCCTTCGTTTTCCTTTGACTTAGTGCCTTAAATAATCGCGACTTCTCGCAAAATAAGCATTGAAAGAAAAGTTGGCAGAATGAAGTGACAAAGAAAAGATGACAATAAAATTGAAAACAGACTTAACCTGAAGCAAGAAGTATGGTTAAATCCAGGAAGGGCCCCGGAGTCGCTACACACCCGTGCTCACAAATTGTAACCCCCCTGGGTTAATTTTGGCTTCAACTTTTGCACAAGATGTACTAATCTACATCTACAGTTTAAGGCTGTAGATCACCCCCGCCATCTTGGTACGCACTTTCCATTGATTAACATGGGAATTGTTTTACTCGTCTTATACTTTTCAGGAGTGTAGTTTTAACTTCTGTTTTCTCCCAGTTTATCGTCATGTTCTCTTTTACTCATGCTACTTTATAGAAATGCAATATCTTACACAGGAACAGTATAATTTCCCGTTAACATATTGTGATTTATATAGCAAACTATTAATAATACATTATAATTATATATTTGGAGAAACTTCACAAACCAAAACTATACAAGAGTCAAAATAACCACCAAGACAAATTTGGTAAAAGCAGAACTTAAATATTCTACACCCAAGAGGCATAAAATGAGTAAAATAATTCCCGTGTAAATCAATGGAAGGTGCATACCAAGATGGCGGGGGTGATCTACAGCGTTAATAAAGCCCTCACCTACACCATAACTACATCCTTTAGTTGTTTTTTTTGTAAATATGTGAAAAGATAGGTGTTTATCAAATCTACATTTTCGCTGACATTTCCAGGTTTTCTAGGTGTATGGAAACCTTGTCAGAAATACGATTACATGTCACAGCCTAAACATCTATATAATTCTGTAATTCTAAACAATAAGGAGCTGAGGAATTATAGTAAGACGAAAATTAATTAACTTAGAGAAAAATTGATGACTGACGGAATGAATGTCGATCGTTATCGAAATGTAACGACTTGAATGAATTGTCATCAACGAGACAAAAGCCGTCCTTGGAAACTTTGGTACACCTTAAACTAGAATAGTACCATAAAAACGAATTATGCAATTCATAATCATATTTATTAGCAGTACTGATATCCATTCAACCAAAGCACCTTGAGAGTCTATAGGTTCTTACCTGATGGTAACCCGAACAATTACCCATGTTTCCCTTTACAAAATTTGGCAGAGTCAAGGTTCCCACAGATGCCAACCAATCCTACTGCGCCAATTATAGTAAGACGGAAATTAATTAAGAGAAAAAGTGATGACGGATGTTTATATCGATAACGATCGATAATGGATATCGATCGTTATCGAAATGTAATGACTTGAATAAATTGCCATTAACGAGACAAAAGCCGACCTTGGAAACTTTGGTACACCTTAAACTAGAATAGTACCATAAAAACGAATTATGCAATTCATAGTCATATCTATTAGTAGTACTGATATCCATTCAACCAAAGCACTTTGAGAGTCTATACGTTCTCACCTGATGGTAACCCGACCAATTGCCCATGTTTCCCTTTACAACTCATCTTGTACATATATTTTATACATACCATTTATATCTCCTGTTAAGTCAATACCAATTCCAAGTCATCATATTTCAGCCGTTAACCATAATTTCCTAATAATTTGGTTCATAGATGTTTTCCAAGCAGCTATATCTTATTTTCAGTGTTTAACAATGTCATCAAAGTTCAGAAGATTGGAAAACAACAGAAAAACAACTTTAATCTCTTTTCCAAAAGAAAAGTCAAGAGCAAACCATATAATATTCAAGTAGCTCAAAACGAAAAGAAAGTTTGTTCCTATGACGTCATTAAATAAGGCTTCATATCATATCAGGAATCGTTGGATATCTGTCAGTTAATCTTCATTGGGGACATCATAAAACAGCATTCTTAAGAGAAGTTTCTTATTTTTATCTCAGTCCACCACATTTTCACAGGGCAAGAAAAAGGATTATCTGAAATTAAGGTATAATATTAATGTTTTCTTCTGCCTCCCCTATCCCGGCCTTAGCCTTAGATCCTAAAGGCCATAAATACAATTAAAAAATGCTGCTTTCAGTACAAAATACTATAGAAAAGGTGAGAAATGTGACTAACCGTTAAAAAAACGTGACTAAAGGTGAGAAAGGTGACTCACTCCCCGCCCTGTGATACCAATACACATAGTTTGTGATTGACTCCTTATGGAATTAACTATATTGTAAAGTGCGTATACACTTGTGTAATTATGAATGTAAAAGTATATATAAGTTCTTGTAATCAATCCCATTGTATCTTCAGTTCGGGCATCGGGCTCAGAGGGGAGGACATCGGGAAGGTTCCTAAATAAAGAAGCTTAATACGCATCTTAAAGGTCTTACCTTTTTCTTTCAAAGC